>JAMKCH010085339.1:0-43969 GCA_023653785.1 Ophioderma brevispina
TGGAGCCCCCAGGATAGGATTGCACTTGTTGAGAGCATCTTGGAGTAGATTGCGTAAGAACCTCGAGGAGAGGTGGTTACAGGGTCCTAATTCTACTTGGGAGAAGATCATAACTACTCCCAGTCAACAAAATCCCCCACACCAAGATATACGTATAGGCTTACCTGAGTATCGTTTTATCTGCCATCGCCTTATGATGGTTCAGTCCTTCGGGCGTTCATGCCTGTTGCCCAAAAGCTTCTGTGGTGAAGTTTGGGTATGCTCACACGCATCTATGTGATTTATTTTTCATTATCCCGAGTATTAAGCTGGTAATCTTATGACTATAAATTAGGCAAATAAATATAATGCATGAGAAATCCGGAGAGGAAATATAAGGATCGTTTCATACTTCTCCTACTTCTACTTCTATAGAGGTACTCAGCAACGTCCTAAAGTCAGGATATAATGCCGAGGAGAAGATGCGGAACCATGCAAATATTATATACAAAGTACAGTTAAAAAGACAGAACGTGTTTGAAATTATTGATGCATGCCATGCTATGCCCTCCTTAATCACCTCGTGTGATGGTATAGAGAGGTGCTCGGGAAAATAGGAGCGAGATTGTGGAGACGCGTGCTGGAATGCGAAAGAGATAATGCTTATAGGGGTGATAGGATCTTGTAGATGAAAGCTAACACATACATACACAAATACATACATACACACACACACACACACACACACACATACCACACATACACACCATCACACATACACACATACACACATACATCCATACATACCGACAAGTGGTACATTGTGGGAATACCCCCAAAGTTGTGTGTTTTTGGTATAAAATCGGTACATACATGCATTGCTGGGGTATTGCAGCGTATATTTCATACACTGTGGGATTATTTATGTATAAGTTTTTAAACCCTCACAGCAATATAAAAACCATGTGTACGATGTGGGCCACCCCATGCTGACATATACCTACCCCCCCTAGAGACCAAAAAACAGCATTGGCAGAGAGATTAAGTGTGGGCGTACTCCCATAATGACAACAACGCCCACAATGTAGCTGTGACTACCATATTTACTCCACAATTGTAACTCTTGTAAGAACACACAGACACACATACATACATACATACATACACGCCCATACAACAGACAACATACAACATAACATACCTAACTAAATACATACACACATACACACATATATACACACATACACCACACATACATACATAACACATACATACACATGCCACACCCAGATTGCAAATTGGCCTGCCAGCCAATAGCGGGTTAGCGGCCAAAAATAGCATCCAATCCCAGCCAACTTCAACCAAGACTGATCTAGCATAAACAGATGAAACTGAAACAAACCGTTCGCGACATATTCGGTAGCTCTTGTTTTAACGTTTTCAATGGAACAGACCTTTTAGTTGAAGATTATAATTAATCTCCTACAAGATTCTCTTGTGTCCATAATTTAATACATGACTTACCGAATAACATTCCAGATATTAAAGCCATCCAGCGGTTTACCGCCAATATTGCTGCCTTCTGCAATACCTTCTACAAGAGTTGGGTACCAATCTGTCACATGCATTAATTCCTTGCTTATGGTCCCTTTAATGTTGTCAGGTAGAAGCGGGCTGTGCACAAATCCGACAGATTTTATTCCTCCTTCCCAGTGCGTATTTTTTTCACCACGTAATGGCCAATTGTTCCCGTAGAACCTTCTTCCGCCATTATCTATGGATTGCAAAAGCAGATAGAGAATCTAACATTGCTCTGCCATAATTAGGCTCAGGGCAGATATGCTAACCAACAAAGGTATATTATATTTTACCAGTCAATTCCCTATTATTCCCATTACAGGAGAAGCATTTTTGTGTTTCATTCGGTAGTGAGTTTTAGAATGAAAATTATTGTTACACAGGATGAAAATGTATTTTCAAAAATATATTATGAATACTTCATTTCCACTTAAGTCAACTAATTAAGAGATAAACAAAAGTATACACACATGATTTTTCGGTCGAGTGCAACGACTTTATTTCACTCAACAGCAATTCAATTTTGAGTGCAACAAAGTCGTATTAGGCCTATTTAGCCGAATAACTCTACAATACATTGAGCCCTTTGCTTAAAATATATGTTAAATTGTGCTTATTCATTTACTTTTGTACAATACTTAAGTACCGAGCGTGGTGTTGAGGGCAAGAAGGTCGTAACTGCATTTTGTATAATATGTTATTAAGGTCATTTCGCCAAAATTAGCATAAATTTTGAAAAAGGACCTTTTACAAAACTATTTGGGATATTTTTTTATTTACACATCCTCTTAAAATCATCACCTTAAAAAATAAAATGGCGTATCTACATGACTAGTTTTTCTGGTGAGTGCAACAAAGTCGTATCTACCAGTTACGACTTCATTGCACTCATATTCAATTTCGAATGCAACAAAGTCGTATCTACACAAAATTAGGCCTATTTAACATAATAACTTTGCAATAAATGGAGACTCAGTTGAAATATATATCAAATTATGCGTAATTACGTACTTTTTCTTAATACATAAAAAATCAATTTCCCCAAAAATGTCAGTTACGACTTTGTTGGACTCACATGATGATTTCGCTTGGAGCATTTACACTACAGTTCGATTAGAGTAGGTTTGAATCTCTATACACAAAACCACAGGGGGTAGGTCATGCCAACGTAACAGCAACAGCGAATTCAAAACGGCATCAACTTCCGGCGTAATCCAAGTGCTAGTAGGTGCGTGTTCCGATTGTCTTTGGGACCCCCTGATTTACCCGGAGGTAGTACGGATTTTGATATCAGATGAAAGGCCATATTTTTTTCATTGTCGCCCTGGAATTTGAGCCTTCAAATCCATTTCATTCCCAAGATATAAACAAAAACCTGTCGTTTTAATGGTTAACCATCAATATTAGCACAGTATTGAATAGGGCTTTGCAATATGCATTATTGCTTCTACCAGCAAAACCGCAAGTTTGTTTCCCACGGTACTTGATGGGCAGTATGTGCAAGTGCCAGGCTCTCATATCAAGTAGAAAACACAACAGACATAAATCGGAACAAGCACCTTTAACGGTAGGAGGGCGCTCTTACGCATATCGAAAAGTCACACACAAACTTGACTAAAGGCTAGGCCTGGTCACGAATATTTAAATCTAAATGACCGTTATTGGAAATTACACTATTTTGCAGCGAGGTTAATCCACTAACCTCGACGGATTTTGAAGTCAATAATTTATTCCAAAATTATCATGATATTACTAACACGTACTGAACTAAGGTTTTAGAGGAGATTTTGTAATGAAACTGAGACAGAGACTGCCTTGGTAAATGCACGTAGCAGTTACACAAATTACCGTTTGGAAATCCCCAATGCCCATATCGAGCAGATCGTGTCCTACCCCCCCGGAAAACCTTGCAAGAGGTGATGCGTTGTTATGTTACACACCCTGATTTATTCCAATAATTCTGAAAACTAGCACTGCTCACTCACCTGATGAAAAAATTATGATCGTATTGTCCCACAATCCTTTGCGTTTGAGAGCTTTTGTTAAGTTATGTATTCCTTCATCCACCATAGCCACCATTCCTGCATATATTTGTCTCTCCGGATCATCAATAACATTATTGTATGGAACTGTATACTCCAGTAAGCTTTGCATAGGCGAATGGGGTGCTTGGTAGGCAAGGTAAAGGAAAAACGGCTATTGAAGGGGTTTGGAATAGAAAAGCAATATGTCAAATTCTGGAGAAAAAAACAGCTGAAAAGAGCATGTAATATGCGTGTATGTGTGCGCGCGAAAGATTACAATGCTTCAATAAATTTATGAAATGTCACAAACCATCAGGTCTCGGAACCAGAATACAAGGTGAGCTCCATTCACTATTTCTCTGCTCAATTAATTCATGTACTTCACTTCGTTTCTAAGATGACGCAATCACCGACATCAATGACATGTATCTTACTGGGTACATCAGGAAATATTATCGTCCCACTTGTGAATTAATTCTTTCAATTCATTTTGTTGACTTTCTAGGAGATAACCTTGTCTAAATTGGCATGTATGTCAGAATTTTGCAATTTGACACCATAATCATTCCCTTTGTTTACAGTGCGTGCTTATTGTTCAGCTTTTGTTTCTGAGATATGTGCTCTTGACGCTAGGACTGGTAGACAATGTACACATAGGTTTTGCTGTGTCATATCGTTCTTTATACTCTTTGAGCATATTTATGTGACATAACTGTCGACTTTTACGTCTACCTGGTGTTTGGATCACAGAGTCAAGGTTTCCCACTTTGGTTTCAATCTCAAAAGATCTAGAATATTTGGCGTGCAAAGGGTGACCTTATATTGGAAAAAATAAAACTGTCACCTAGTTAAATGCTCTGTTTCTGAAATCTTACCATGTCTTCATATTTGCCTTACTCTGTTTGAGATTTTCTTTGGCAATTTCAGTGGTTCTTTGGAGCCTGTGTCTGAATTGAGACACATAGTATAGCACATCCACATCAGGATTTTCACACAACCGCTTCTCTTTCAGTAGTTTCAATGGCCTCTTTCTTTGTGACCAAACACAACTAAAATGGACAGAATCATAATGATTCCTGTATAGCCTCAATGGTAGCAAATGACAGGAGATTATCTCTCTCATCCCAATCCCTCTCCAATTAAAAACAATGTGTTTTGATCATTGGTTTCAATGTTTGGTAGTATATAGCTCTCCAGTACCCCTGGGAATCTGGGTGGTATACTGAAGAACTGAACTGGGATATTCCCACTAGAGCCATGACTGTTTGAACAAACCTGATATGAAATTTGATCTCAATTCAATTCACATTTTCTTTCTGTCCTTTTCCATTGGATGCGTTTTATATGAACTCAATTTTCAATTTGACGGCATCACACTAGTGCCCTTTTCCTGAACTTCCTTAATCTTTTTACTTTTTGTTCCACTCTGATTTAGATTCTAAAGTCTCACAATCGAAAACTCCAAAATGACAGTATGCAGTGGTAATATTCCATGGAATCTTCTTCCGTACTATAATTAATCTTTTTTCATATCAGTCCTGAAGATAATGTTTCCATCACTCAAGACGAGACGGTGTTCTATCCGGTCCCCTCGATGACACCAAACATTTACAGTCTAACTCCTGGGATCAGTGGCGGCCCAAGGGTGTGGCAGTCTTCTTTCTTGACCCCCCACCCCCCCCGCCCCCAGCCTTTTTCCCTTGGCCGGGAAGAAAAATTACGCATCTTTGGCAAAAATCAGTGATTGGGTGCCAAAAATTTGGGCCAAAATGGTTAAAAAGCAAAAAATAAAAAATTTTTGATATTTCCTCCCCCAAAGATTTTGGACTTTTACTCCACCAATTTCACTACCCCCCCCCGCGCCCCAAAAAATGAAGTCTGGGATATCAATATCTCCACAAAGTCCGTCTGCGTCGCAAATGTCCATCTTTTCGGACCACAAAAAGTGATTCTTTAAATCCCAACTGAGCTCGTATGGCTTCAAAGATGAAAGCAATAAATAGCTTTTAAGCTCATTGGGGGAATCAAATCTATAATTATATCCTGGTACTGTACCATGCACCAACTACTACAAAGTCTTACCTACTCTCTTAATTTCCAACGATTGAAAATTTGTCATCTATTGAGTGTGCACTCACCACAGACGAAGAAAGAATGAAAAGTCAATCTTTTAGATTGAATTTCATCTTTGAGAGTTAAGATAAAAATAATTTCACTCTACAAGATTGACTTTTCAATCTTTTTCCGTCTGTGGTGAGTGCACACTCACTAAGATTGAAATTTCAATTTTTAAAATTAAAATTAATCATAGAGTTTTTTTTTACTTTTTTTATATATTTTCTAGTTAGATTTCCCCAATATCTAATAATAGACTATTACGGCATCATGCATAACATAGCCTAACACTGTCCAAATTGCAATCCTTTAATTCCCAAATACTTGGAAAATCAGAACATTTATATTACTTAGCCTTTCTAGAAATGTATTGAGATTTGGGCATGATCAATATAGCACTAGGGAATGCACATTTTGCTCTTGCATAATAATAAACAAGGTACTTTCCCTGCTAGGAATCTTTAACCACGAAATTAAGGATACTATAACAGGACATAAAGGGTTAAATAATTAATTTATCCTTTTTTTTTTTCTTTTTTTGGTTATTTATGGTCCATAGAACCCCTCCCCTTGTCTTACGTAATTAAAGGAAAGCTCTGAAAAACTGCAGCGAATTCTGAATTATACAGCCTGTCGCTCGCTAAGCTTGGTTAAAATGTCGTTGGACTTCTCTCACTCAACAAAATAGTTGATTAAACGAAACGCTGTGAAAAAAGATCTTTCGAAAGACTAACAATTTCGGACTAAAAACATGCACACATCAAATATATGAGATTGAATATTTTGCCTTAAAATGAGTCATGTGTTTTTCTAAATTTTTGCGGCTCTTTTTGTAACATTAACGGGTGGAATGCACACATCAATAGCTCTTGCTTGCAGGCTCCTCGTTTTCATAAAGATCGTATCCAGCACTACAGATTCCGTTCCTTGTATAGGTCGTTTCGTGGGTATAGAAATCATGCGAACCAATCAGGTAACCTGAAAGAATCAGTGACGAAAATCTATTGGTATAACGTTACAAATGAACAATTCAATGCGTAGAGGGCGGGAGAGTGTGGTTAAGTGGTTTGCAGTTGCCCATGTATGGAGTTTGCTGCCCTCTCTATAATGCTCGACCTCAGACAGGTGAGCCAACTTCAGAAGATCCAGATCCAGAAAGCGTCTGCTGCTGTGTCTGGATTAAACATTTTATCCCGAAGCGTTGGAAGCTCAATTGGAGTCACTTCAAGACCGCAGATTCCAACTTGGCAAATGGTGTGCCACACGGCTAGCAGCTCTGTGAGATTCTCAGGATGGTTCCCTGCTATGAAAAGAGCCATGCAAACCTAGTACAACTTGTATGGCATAGTCCGGTGGTATGGAAGTAAAAAGAGCACTTACGTCATACGAAGTGATTATCTCATTCTCATTTAAGGCAAGATGGTTGATCTTAGCCAGAAAGTCTTGGGTATTCTTGAGGTGGTGCCGGTGAGGCGACTGACCAACTAGAGGTCCAATAATCCTGGCCGCGTACTTAGCTAATTGGTAAGTGACAGACCCGATACTGCTGATTATGGGTCTTACCGGGATGGGTTCAGCTTTATGGATCTTTGGGAAGCCGTAGAAAGCCGGCACACTAAGTTCAGTAGGGGGGTGTTAGTCTATATTTCAATTGCAATTTATCATCAACTGAACCATCAGTGGCAATTTTGTTGGTATATTCAGTGACTTTCTTTCTGTACCCGTTACTGGGATTGTAAGCAATTGTTTTATAAGTCTTTCTGTGTTTGAGTAAATCAGAACACTTGCTGTTATAATCCGATTTGTTAGGAAATACAGCACATCTTCCTTTGTCCGCTGGTATTATAACAATGTTCTTATCTTTTGTCAAGTCCGATAAAGCGTTACGTTCATAGGCGGACTGACCATAGACCTGCTGTAGAATTTTCCACATGGGCCGCTTGGAATTGGGCCACTTTGGGCCGGTCGAGTAAAAGGAGAAGGAAAGGAAAAACAGAAAGAAAAAAGCAAACTAAAGATAATAGGGGAAAAAAGGACATAAAAGATTGTATATGGTAAAAGTAATTTATAAGCCTATGAAGCAATTTCAACTGCTTTTCAGGAGGGCCGTGGTAAAAGTAAATTAAGTGTTGGGCCGGCAACAACTCCTTTGAGTTTTTGATTACCTAAGAAAAAGAAACTATACACTACCCATAATATAAGGATAGGGGCTGTCCCGGGTTGGCACTCTAACACATTATAACCATACGAAGCTCGTGACAGGAAGGAGGTTCAAAAAAAAAAAAAAAAAAAAAAAAAAAAAAAAAAAAAAAAAAAAAAAAAAAAAAAAAAAAAAAAAAAAAAAAAAAAAAAAAAAAAAAAAAAAAAAAAAAAAAAAAAAAAAAAAAAAAAAAAAAAAAAAAAAAAAAAAAAAAAAAACCGCCGAAGAGTTGACCGGGGCCCGGTAGACAAAAAATTGGGCCCTGCTTTTAGAAGAATTGCCCCGAAGCACGAGAAACGAACATTGCATATTATATAGCAAACTTTGATGAAATCATCTAATTTAGGTCTAGATCATAGATCTATGGACCATTTTGGTACATATTTTGCTTATAACATCCAAATGGCGAGACCGATTTGACTTCGATTTGAGAATAAAATGAATTGGCGTAATTTATGCAGGTTAGAAAATGCGTTTAACCCTCATCTGCCGAAAGGGGGTGGTTACCCCCTTTCAAGTTTTTTTTTGTCTTGCTAAAACCCCCCTTTCTGGTACCAAATGATTTAATGTAATTGTCAATTGACATTTTACGCTCCTTTTCGTGTAAAAACGAACATCTATCGGGGTATAGGTATTAAAGTACAGGGTGATCCCAAGTGATGGATGGGGGTGGCAACCACCCCTCATCGGGAGAGAGGTGCCAAAATGCCTAGTACGACACACGAATATCACAGACACTTGATTTTGATACCAATGGGATAGCTATGGTCCTCCTCTTTCCATTGATACCAAAATGAGTACCAACATATATAGCATTGCCTCAGAATAACTTTTTGAGTCAGAAAAGTTGCGAAATATCAATTTTCCACCCCATATTCAGTATTGTCGTACTTTCCTCAGCTTATGATGTCATAGTGAAGTCATAATGGGAATGTTGTTACTTATTTTGATATCGTTCGTTCGTTCGTCCATCAATGATGAAGATGACCATGACAAGATAAATAATTTAAGAAGGTGAAGAAGTCTTGTGGGTGCGCATGTGGCTGATGAGACCAATTTGAGCACCGTTCGATGGAAGGAATATACTGTCCGATCTTATGGAGTTGATTCTGGACTTGCGCAGTTGCGCTTCTGCCTTTTAGCCTCAGCCTTGCCGATTCTGTGAGATTCTGATGTTTCAGATCATCTTTGATAAGGCTGCGCCATGTGGGGCGATCTTGGGCTAGGCTTCCCCAACTGTTCACGTCAATATTGAAGCTTTTGAGCGAAGCCTTGAATGTATCTTTGAAACGCTTCTTCTGTCCACCACGTGAGCGATTTCCTGTCTTCATTTCAGCATAAAAGATTTTCTTTGGGTAGTAATGCATTCTTGTCACATGACCAGCCCATCTAATCTGATTTCTTCAAGATGGTGCAGGTACTTGACATACCAGCACGAGTGAGGACTTCCGTACACTGTCCATGTTTCACAACTATAAAGGAGGAATGGCAGGACAATAGTCTGGTAGATCATTAGTTTGGCGTCCAATCTGATTCCTGGCCGTTCCCAGACCTTTACCCACAGACGGTCAAAAGCAGCGCTGGTTTTTTCAATCATGTTGTTGGTTTCATTATCAATGAGCACATCACTGGACAACATGCTCCCCCAAGTATGTGAACTTTACAACTTCTGTTAGCTTCTGATATTTAACAGTGATAGATGATTTCACATATGGCTTCCCAAGAGAAGGTTGGTACATGACTTCAGTCTTCTTTGTGCTGATGTTCAAGCCAAAGTTGTCACTGGCAAATGAGAACAGGTCTGTGCTGTTTCGCACATTTCTATGTGTGCCAGCAGATAGGGCACAGTCATCAGCAAACAAGAAGTCACAAGCAAATTCTTCGACTACTTTGGTTTTATCCTGAAGCCGTCTCAGATTGAACAGTTTGCCATTATAACGGTGGTTCATACATACCCCAGGACAGCCGTTGCAGAAGGCATCTTGAAGCAAGGCACTAAACATGATGCTGAAGCGTACTGGTGCTAGAAGACATCCTTGCTTTACTACATTAGTTACTGGGAATCTGTCAGAAGACTCAAGATGATCCTGAACACTCATTGAGAACACCATTGAGATGAATTTATCTAGGCATCCAAACTTGGCCATGATTTTCCAAAGGCCCTCACGGCTGACCGAATAGAACGCCTTGGTTAATAGGTCGGACTTTCATGTCATGTCATGTCACTGACGTGATTCCACTATCCTTTCTGAATCCACATTGACTCTCTGGAAGAAGACCTTGATCCAAGTGATCAACAAGGCGATTGCGAAGGATTCTAGCTAGGATCTTTCCAGTAATTGATAACAGGGATATTCCTCTTATTTTGATATCAATGGAAAGAAGAAACTCTAAGTTATCCAGTGGTATTTATAGGAATCGGGTGTTTAGTAAGGGAAATCACATGGCAAACAACCCCTTCAAGAGTTTTGGTAGACGAGAGTTAAAACCGGGAGGAGACTCGCATATGAAATGGATACGGATGTAAGGCTGGCGCTTCCAAACCCAGGGGCATTCGCTGACAGAGGATATGCAAATAATAAGAATCTTTGGGTAGGAGACAGCCAAATTGCTCAAAAATAGAGGTTTTTCGGTTAATAACTTGCTAAATATTCCAAAATTTGGTCTTTGGGTGACATTTTTGAAAAAAGAAATCTTTAAAAAAGAGGTCTTTGGGTGAAAATTGCCCAAATTTTCCAAAAAATAGGAGTCTTTTGGTGATAGTGGTAAAAGTGGTAAAATGTTCAAAAATAGGGTCTTTGAGTAACAACGATGCTGAGAATGGGGGGGGGGGGGTCTGAACAGCCTTACATACGCGTTACCGCCAAGGTGGCAGTGCCCTGGGGTAAGTAATCTACCTTTAAGCTTGGGAATGTTCGATCAATAATGTTTATTGTAGTTGTTTGTTTGTATTTTGCTTGATTCGTTTTATATTACATAGGTCCTATGATTTTCATATTTCATGGGCCGGTCAAGTCAAATTTTCCACGGCCGGATTGATTACCCAGTCCGCCTCTGGTTACGTTCCTCTTTGGTAATATTTGAGGATGGTGGTTTGGTATTGACTAGTGTAGAACCAACCTTGAAACGCAGTTCCTCCGCGTTGTGATGGATCTACGGTAGTTTAGCTTGTCTAATGGCCGACTCCGTAGCTGTGATAAAATCTGTAACGGGGGTTTTGTCCGGCGTTACCGCGTAACTAAAAACTTTAGCAAGCACAGAGGTTTCACTATCGTTCAAGACTCTGTCAGAAAGATTCTTTACCCACTTTTGCTGGTTGCCATAATTGCTAGGGTGCCCACTCTTACGCCAATTATTATCACGCTCCGAGCGAGTTGTTTTCAGTTTTCCAATATGGCGTCCTTTAGTACTGTCGTGTTGAGATAACTGCGCATGTGTAGTAAATTCAGCAACCCGATCGTATACGCCGCTTGGCAACTCATAATCGCTCCGATAGATCGCTGTATTTGTTCTTGAGATCATCTATCGTAAAGTTCACCTGTCGGATCCTCTCGTTTAGAAGCTTCCTTTCCGTATTGCTGAGAATGTTATCAGCTTTATGTCCTTTTACATTAATTTTCAATCGTAAACTCCTTGGTGTAATATTCTCTTGCAGGCACCGTAGGTTTAAACGCAAATGGTTTTTATAGTTAGCAATTTTCCTCGCCGTCTTTTCGAAATTTCTGACTAGTTTCACACGGGATTGAAAGGTGTATATGCATTTTCGTCTGGTTCTATGGATTAAGAAAAGGTAGAGTTTGCTATATCTAGGACAATTACGTTTAATGTAGTTTAGGCTTAGGTTCAAGGTCACCCTGGGGTAAAAAAAATACAATTATTTCTGTCAAAATGGGCTCAAATTCTTCATGCTTTATAGATAGTAACGTAGAATAAATGTTGCGCGATTTGCTTGACATTGGGGACATAATTTAGGGGAGAGGGATGAGGGATCATCACTCTGGCCTCTGATCTTTGAGCTGATTAACATAATAAATTAAAGTGACAGGAGGAGATTTTTTTAGGATACGAATTTCTCTCAAATTGCACAGGATTGATTGTAGACCACCTAACAAGAACGTTCCGAAGGTTTATTGGACAAACAAGTACAAAAGAAAACAGCAAACCTTGTTTGAACTTGCCTGACTATCGTAATTGTCCCCATAGAAGACCGTGCTTTGACTTTCTGTCGTGCACGACAGAAAGTACTAAATCATCGTATTATATACATAAAGACAGTGTATTCGGCTTATTCACTTCAGGTGTGATCTAATACATTGGAAAGCATTCCAAATATGCAAAAAACCCGGGTTCGAAAAAAATTGGGGGGGCTTCTTTCTGGAAATCTCCTCATGTCTCTTTAAATATATATTTTCCATTGTAACATTCCCATACTAACAATTTGAAACCAATTTGAAACCAATCGGATCAATATAAATGTTTACCCCATAATGGCCTTGAACAGTGGTTTGGCCTGTCGTGCAAACACAAAAGGTTGTAGATATAGGAAACTATACTTTTTTTAAAATCCAGAACCAGATGAACGTGTTTATACACCTTTTAACTCCGCGTGAAACATTACAAAATTTGCCCCTGTTAATTTACCCCTTCCCTATCTCAAAATACTCAAAGATGCAAAAGTTGCATCATCGAGATTTGGAATTTGGATTTGGAATTAGCAGGTCATTACTGCCTAGAAACCATCAAAACTCAGATGGGCCTCAGATGCAGACTCAGATGGGTTATGAGTTGTTTATTTTGCTTTTCATATCACCAAGCTCTAAAGATGAGCATATTCAATTCAAAGGCGAAATTCTGCCCGAGCACAATATAGAAACTGCATATTACAAATATCAGTACCAATATTTTTGAATTGTTATTGCTTACCGAAAAACGTATCAAATCCCCAACGTGTTGGTAAACACTCGTAATGACTCATGCCCAAGTGCCATTTACCCACCATGGATGTGCTGTATCCCAGGGATCGAAGTTTTTCGGCGACAGAGATTTCCTCAAAGGGCAGGCATCGATCGTCACCTACCAGGAAGACGCTATCTTGAAGTCCTGTGTGAATCTTAAGAAAAGATGCCTTTATACAAGTCCTAATTATGATCTATTACACCATTTTCATTTTTAAATGTTCGCAATAAACCACTTTGTCATTACCATTCGTAAACCTAACCCCAATTTATCCCTTTGTAAATCTAAATTTGATAATAGAACTTTCCCGCAAATTGGGGATCTATTGGTGATGGCAGAGAAAATGTTACAACAACAAAAAGTGGGAAAAACCTTCTCTGGAACTTGTCGCAGGATATGAAAAATTATCAAAATAAAATAAATTATTGCGAACTAGAAATGGAGAAATATCACCGTTTTAATGATGTCTTCAAAGTACGGCCTTTGTCAAAATTTCTCCATTCATTTTGAATTCCTTGCGTCATTTACATTCTCAAAATGTAGAATTTATGTTTTACGAAACATAATTTCCTATTTTTACTAGTAATGAAGCGATTTCTCTGCAAGTGTTTCCCGTGACTGTATTATTGAACATACATTTGAGTATTAATCTTGTCAGATCATTATCTTTAAACATTTAGAATTTCTTCTGGATTTTTCGCACAATGTAAACATCAAAATTAATTTAAGTGGATTACAATATGGTTTCATTTAAGTTTGAGTTTATACGTCATTGGAAGATGTCTGTACAGACATCCAGGGGGTTCTTGGATTTTGGTCGGGTAACCATGCTCGTTCCAAAAAAACAAAAAAGGGGGACTAGCTGCAACTGCGGGACTTCCGCTGTTGGTATCAAATTCAAGATAATTAAGTTCTAGTCCCGCTAGGGGTATCAAATATAGGTATGATTGTGACTGGTTCATTGATACAAATAGGAAACTTAATTTAAACACATTAGCAAAATAACCCTCAGGGTGTAATATTTCTTGCAGTAGCACAGGTATTATTTTAATTGTATATTGGAATATTTTAAATATATATCAGCTTATATCTTTTAATCGCGAATTGAGAACAGGTCCCGCAATGGGTATAATTTCACTAAAAACTGGTCCCTTTTTATTTTATCCCGGTTTATTTAGGATCCCTGATGCAAGTCTTTCGAACATGCTTCTTATGCAACGCGGATGCTTGATGCAACCGGCGCGCAAAGCATATTGGAAAGACCAGCGTCGTCTGCCGATGAAGCATGAACCCAACCACCAGCTGAAATTTAGGCCTTCCGATAGTACACTTACTCACTTCAACTGCCAATGGCACAACTTGGAACCATCCCATTGACTCACATGTAACAGGGCTGGCCTTTACACAAGAGTATTTAATTTTAGGTTATGGAATCTATCATACACTCCATTAAAAGGTCACATAAATTCTCAAACTCTTTTGAGATCCGTTTTAATCAGGCTTTTCAGTGGATTTTGGGTCAATTTTTAGTAAATTTGGGGAACCAACAAAAGTGTTACTGTGGTTCATCTCTTTACAGAAACAGAAGTCATGACATGTGAAGGTGGCTTTGTGTTTCCATTTGGGGTAGCAGGGAAGAGACCAGAAGTAACTACAGCGCGAGTCAAAAAAAAGGAAACCCAAAAGACGCCCCTATATTGTAAAAAGTTTAGAGTGAAGCATCTAAAAAGTGCCATTAATAAGCTTAATTTCAAAAAAGGGATGATCCAATTCCTCGTGTACTTAAAAAAGTATGGGCCGTTGAACACAGAGAGCATTTTTACACTCTGTCCACGGCATCCCCTGGACGGCATCTTAAAGGTATGAACAGCTGTCCAGATTTCATTTAGTCCATTCCATTCTGAACCAAGATGTTGATTTCTCGTCAAGAAGAAGTTTGGATTACAACGTCATCAGAGATATGTGGTATTTTCAAGATGGTGCTCCGCTTCATCACCCCGTCATTGTCAGAAATCGTCTGCAAGAACTGTTTGGCAATCGAGTTGTCAGTACCTGACAGTTGTAACTGGTGGACAAGGTGCAGTTACAAGGAATGACCAAGCAAAGTGAATTCAATTTGAAAATTATATTCATTGAATTTGAAGTGATTTCTTCTTTAAATGTTTAGTTTTCAAAATATTGTTTGGGAATAACGTTTTCTGAAAGAAGTCAAGACGGATTAGAAGAAAGCGTATTTGCCCACAGCAGAAGAGTTCTGGTTGTCAGGTTCGGTAAGCATTATTGTGATGCTAATTTGCTGTTGTCGGGCAAGAGCGAATCCCCGTTTGTGTTGTTGTTTGCTCCAGCCAATGATCGTGCTTCTAGCCCGACTTCCAATTTTGAGTATGTGCTATCGTCACAATGCATTCTGACAGCATAGGAGTAGGACGCAGTGGGTTAGGATTTGACAAAAATCTTTTCCCACCCAACCCATCCAAGCCGTTTGGTGGGTTTTAAACCATATTTGTTTATATTTTCTGCATCTTTTATTGGAAAGTGTATATTATGTTTGGCCGTTTACCAGGGATGCAAATTTGGCGCGATTCAGTTTCATTTTTGCGCAATATTTCTCGTATTATCCGGTTTTGCGGATCACGTTCTTGCATTGGCTCATGTTTTTGTCTTTTCATTTCATATAAATTTGGTTCTCGCAAACTCTGATGAATTTGCATCTCTGGTTTAGTTATTCCATGGGATAACGCTGAATTTTCAATTAAAATTCATTTCCATTTGTAGATAGTTTTGTTTGATCATTCTCAAAATGGAGATTAACAATTATTGTATATGATAAATGATAACTATCTCTTATATCCTTGCATGCAGCAGGAATAAATTATACAGAGATTTGATGTCAGACTGGCCTAGTCGAAATTTTCTTCAGGCTCAGCATACAACTTGTTTCATGTGTACTTATCTAACTTCATTAAATATTTATTGCAGAAATTGTACTGTTAAACTAATGTCAGGTAATGCAATCAAATTCAAGTTGTTTTGATGCTAAGTGTTAATCCAACGGCCTAAACATGTGGAATTAGTAAAGTAGTAATATTAATATATGTGGTGCATTGTATATTTGGCTTCACTAACTTATTGGGAAGGCGGGCTAGGGAAACCCTTTTTCTCAGCAATATTTTTCAATGCCATTCAATTGCTTTTGGGCGCGGTATTTTGGCTTCACTGATACTTTACTTAGGAAGGCGGGCTAGGGAAACCCTTTTTCTCAGCAATGTTTTACCAATGCCCTTCAATAGTTTGGGGTGCGTTGATTGGGCTTCACTAATATTTCATTAGGAAGGCGGGCTAGGGAAAAATTTTTCCAGTAACATTTTTTTGTTCAACGCAATTAAACTCCTCAATTTGGCTTGTTTACAGTTTAAAGTTATTGCTATGCATTAATTCGGCTTTACTGATACTTTATCGGAAAGTGTGCTAGAGAAATTGTCGGTACAAACAAATTGTTCAGTGCTCATTAATTACCGTTGGCTTTACAGGAAATTTCTCTAGGGTGTATATTTAAGGGAAACTTTCTCTATAAATTAAACTGTAATTCCATGTTAATCAGTCTAATTCCTACATGTATCAATTTGTGGTTTGAGATACGCTGGATACGGCCGCATTAAATGCTTGTCTCCTACGCATGTCAACAATGCGTCAACTGCACTTCGGTTGTCTTGTCCATTCTTTTGTCTGGGGGAAAATCTAACGTGGTTTGTATTTGTATAAATTACAAGAACTATAATTGTGGTATGATACGAAAATCTATTGAAAGTGCAATACAGTTTAATCGTTTGAGCACTAATTATTATCTGTCAATTTCTGCTTCAAAATGGTAAAAAATCTTCATTTTCCTGGGCACGTTCAGAATTAGCTTGAACAATACATTTAAATGAGTCGAAACAAGCTTATAGTCCAAAAGGATTCCCAACCTGGGGGTCGCGACCCCTTTTGGAATCGCGGACCCTTAAGAAGGGAGTCGCGAAGTTAATTGAATGAAATTAAAGTACTTGTCTAATAGGCAGGAACAGAATTGGCAAATAAAATAATTTAACGATATCAAGCAAGCCAAACTGATTTTGCAGTGTTTGATTAATCAATTGAATTTGTATTTGATTAAAATTTCCGCTCGCTTCGCGCGCAATTCATCATAAATTGTCACTAACAGGACTGTTCAAAGACCAAAATTCAGCTCGATTATAATGAAAATAGTGGTATTTTTATACATTTCGTGCGCAGTTGTTTTAGGAATGGGGAGAACCATGACCTTCTACTTGAAATGCTACAGGAGCACTCCTATCTTGGGGGTGATGTGTATGTAAGGCTGTTAAGACCCCCATTTTCAGCATCGCTGTCACCCAAAGACCCCATATATTTTGAAAATCTTACCACTGTCACCCAAAGTCCCTATTTTTGGGGGGAAAAGTTTGTGGAAAATTTTCACCCAATGTCCCCTATTTTGGGTGAAATGTTTAAAAAATTTTATAAAAGACCTAATTCTTTGGAAAATTTTGGCTATCTTTCACCCAAAGACCTCTATTTTTTAGTACTCTGTCACCGAATGCCCCTGGATTTGGAAGCGCCAGCCTTACACCCATTTCTATTTCATTTGTGATCCCCCCGGGCTACAACTGAAGTTGCTTTGCCACTGGAGTGGATTGGTACATTAGATTCTATTTCTTACTTTCAAGAATTTTTAAGGATTGCCCTTGCTCCAGTAGATAGGCGACCTTGTTGCCCATTTCCTCTTGAAAATTTGGCTTGCCACTGACGTGACTCATAATTTTCTTTTTGAGAATATATTATTTTAAATAATGGGGGTCGCCACAAGTTAAGTATTAAGAAATGGGGTCTCGGGTCAAAAAGGTTGGGAACTCAGAGCAGAGTATAGTCCTTGTTGGTGTTTTTAGATGGCTTTCCAAATCACCTGCAAACACCTGAAGGTCACCTCTAAAGCCACTGACTTATGTGTAACAACGTATACAGAACTGGCCAGGGTCCAAAGGGTTAAAGAAAGGCATCTGAGTTGGCTTGCATTTGCAGCATGAAGGCGCTGTTCATCGGACCAATTTTCAGTAGGCCCAGGACACAGTTTGCAAATTTATCAAATTTAGGCAATTTTCCACGCCACCTACAACAAAAAAGTCTCAGAACAGGATAATGAAGATTTAAGGCTTAACGTTTTTAAAGTTATAAATCGTACCTTCTGATATGATTTTTCAAGTTGAAATTGAAATTGTTTTTTGTCAAACAATTTTCTTGAGTAAAAACGATTTAAAAGTTTGTATTTCTTATACCAACACACAGTAAATGCTATTTGAATGCTCCCTGGCTACCATACCGGAGTGCACACCAGATGATTATCGGGTCGTGTCCAATAGAATTGGGTAAAAGAAAAAGTTTGACGTGTTTTAGCCCCAAATTACGATCTCAGCTGGCCTATAAAGATGAGTTCCACCAGTAAAACGAAAATATTTTTCCAACGGATGAACTACGAACAACCTAATATGATTTTTTTCACATTTTGCACAGACCTACTATGTCAGTAAGATAGTAAGAAATATATGGATTATATTTCTGTAAAAATAACCAAAACCACGCACGCGCGCACACACACACAAACACACCCGCACAAACACACACACACAGCAACAACAACGCACAAGCAAAAATAAAATCAAGCAAATGGAAAAAAGGAAGGGAAACACACACACACGCGCGCGCATTCGTATACGACACATTGCTATCCAAACCAAAGTGAATATATGAAAAATCATCAGTGCGCCCTCCCTAATTTCAAGTTAAGATAGCGTCCTAATTACATTTCCGGGACGAAGGTATCATATTAGGAAACGAATGTAGTTTGACAGTTTGAATGATTTATTACTACACTCAAAAATGAGTAATTGTGACTCAAAATGATTAATAGTAAATACATGTACTCAAATCAATGATTACTTAATAAGCGCGATAAATTAGTGTGATTTTTGACTATATGTAGAAAAAATATCATGAGTTGTACTGATTAAAACATTTTCAGCCACTGATCTCACTTAAAATACATGATTAATAGTATTTTAAAAGATTACTCATGGAAATTAGTCAATAAATTTGAATGCAACCCGATTACACTTAATTTTATTGAGTAGATGCAGGAAATTATTTTAGTGTGCCCTTTTAATGCACATAAACAAAACAACGAACGATTGTTTAACATTAGAAATATATATATAGGTATTTCGATTCAATTGATTTTTACATTGTACTGTAAATTTTACGATATTTTGTTTACAGAATTGCTTCCAGGACTTTCCTGTAAAATTTACAGTATCGCAAGCTGGTCGAAAAAACATTAAACATCATTACAATAACCTAAATCCACTTGGATCAATTGCAAAGGTAAATCGACACGATTAAGCAAAATGAAGTTATTATGGGTACAAAATTTGTTAAAATATTAGGTGAAATTTGAAGCTGCCAGCTGGAACATCAATCAAAGTAGACTTTCAAAGGAGTGATAAAGCCTAAATTCACAATTTATGTTTTCCTTTCTTGTATTATAAAATACTAGGCGATTACCCGGGTTTCGTGGTTCCTTTGACCTTGAATGACCCCTGATGACCTTGTCGTGACCTTTAACATTTTTGGCATCAACAATCGACCCCGCCCACCAAGTTTCGTCTGGATACACGAAATTTTACCCCATTTGACCTCATTCGACCTTAAATGACCCCTGATGACCTCTAAAATTTTTGGAATCAAAAATCAACCCCCCCCCCACCCTCCAAGTTCATGTCCATACACCAATGATTACGAAAATGGTATGTTTTTTCTTAACCTTTAAATTGTGATGTACGTGTTTAGGGTATGTAATACTAACATTAAGCAGAGATCAAAATCATCAAAAATACTATAAATTTAAAATAAAGCAAGGCAAGATAATAAGGGGTATATTAACGACAAAATGCATTGCTTACTTGTTTAGCTTCTAGCAAAACCAATCAAAGATACTTGATTAGGGTATGTTTTTAGTCGGTGGAAATACTTGTAAGTCCATGTTCACGCATCATATCCACCTTTGAATTAAAGTTCCCCCCCCCCCCAAAAAAAAAAAAAAAAAAAACATTTTGGTCGACCAATACACAGTACTCTATATGAGGCTCACACAATCATGTTTCTAACTCCTACATCAAAACGGATGTCGGCGCGAAACTTTACAGATGGGGTTTTGGTCCCGAGGGGGCCACTTGTATTCTATCGTGGATATGATGCGTGAACAAGAAAACGCGTAAAAAGGGTTCCTTTTTCCAACAGGCGATGTACGCGCGTACATTGTTTAAAGTGTAAAAAACAGCAAATATGAAAAAAGGGTATGCTTTTTCTTAGCCCTGAAATTTCTTCAGGGTATCTCATTAAGCAGGGATCAAAATCATCGAAAATATTGTAATCGGAACTTCAGAAGTAAAGCAAAGCTAGAAAATAAAGGGCATATTAACGACACAATGCATTGCTTACTTGTTTATGGTAGCAAAACAGATAAAAATACTTGTTTAGGGTATGTTTTAGCTTGTTTTTAAAGCTTTTTTAGTCGGTGAAAATACGTGTTTAGGGTACACTTTGAAAGTCCTTGTTCACGCATCATATCCACCTTTGAATACAGGTGCCCCCCCCCCCGGGGGGTTTTGGTGTGAAGGCAATTCTATCAAGAAGAAAACTTTTTATACTTAAATCGGGTCATCCCCCTTTTAAGATAAAGAAAGAATGTGCAGTCATGTCAGGAGACCCTTGAAGTAGATCTAAACCCTACCGGAAAGACCGAAGGAACTTTTAAGGAGCAATTTAAGGAACTAGATGCAACGAACCGTAAGATTTTCAGAAGCGAGAGGACATAAGTGCAAATTTAGGCAATTTCAAATTCCAAGCTATTCAGAACAAAATATATCAGAGCAGCGCAATAAAAGATTAAGGGTGTAATATATGTGGTTTTTTTTTTGTTTTTTTTAAGTTAAAAATCATACCCTCTGATGTGATTTCACTGGTCAAATTTGAAATTCAATTTTTGGTCCGTAAAAAAAAATTGAGAAAAAGCCATTTTAAGGTTCGAATTTCCTATACCAACACACACTAAAGGCTATATTTAAAGGTCTCTGATGACCATCACGGAACACATGCGTGTACCAAATTCACAGATGATGAAGATTGGGTGTTGTGAATTGAAATAGGCCAAAAAAGAAAGATGGGCCAAAACTTAGCCATTTTCGGTCAAAATTACATCCAAAAAATAGAGTGTGAAGATTTTTTTTTTTGAGCGGGAACTCACACTATAGTGTGGAAAGGTTTTGTTTTTTGTTTGGTTTTGTTGTTTTTTTTTGTGTGCGCGCGCTTAAGGCTATTTTTTTTGTTATTGCCGAGAAGGATTTCCAATTTCCACCTTTCTTCTCGCCATTTTTTTTATTTTTTTTATTCACCTGAGCAGCATGATCATGCAACGAACCGTAAGATTTTCAGAAGCGAGAGGACATAAGTGCCACTTAGGCCATTTCAAATTCCAGCTATTATTCAGAACAAAAATATATCAGAGCAGCGCAATAAAAAGTAAGGGTTGTATTTGTTTGTAATATATGTTGGTTTTTTAATTAAAGTTACAACAAACCACAAAATAATAGAACTTTAAAAAAAAAACTGAAATTCAATTTTTGGTCCGTAAAAACAAAATTAGAAAAAGCCATTTTAAGGTTCGAATTTCCTATACCAACACACACCTACAAGGCTATATTTAAAGGTCTCTGATGACCATCACGGAACACATGCGTATTTTTGTACCAAATTCACAGATGATGACGATTGGGTGTTGTAGAATTGAAATAGGCCCGAAAAATGAAAGATGGGCCAAAATTAGCCATTTGCGGTCAAAATACAATCCCAAAAAATAGAGTGTGAAGAATTTTTTTTTGATCGGGAACTCACACTAATAGTGTGACAAGGTTTTGTTTTTGTTTGTTGTGGTTTTTGTTTTGTTTTTTTTGTGCGCGCGCTTAAGGCTAATTGTTTTCTAGTTATGCCAGAAGATTCCAATTCTACCTTTCTTCTCGCCATTTTTTTTTTCACCCTGAGCAGCCATGACACAAAGGGTTGACAGATGTTCATGTAATAAGCAGCGCCATTCTTTTGACCATTTTCAATTAAACTCCACATTAATGACTGACAGTTTTGACAGCAGCAATAGGAGTTTACCGTGTGAAATGTGAAAAATTTAGGACCGAACCACTAAAACTGATTGCAAAGTAAGATGTCGTTGCAATTCCTAAAGGAACACACATTCTCATGAAATTGAAATATTAATAGGTATAATTTGAAAAAATGAAGAAAGAAAAGAAAAAGTGCTTTTTTATCATGCAAATGTACGAAGAACAACTTTGAAGTAGCACGGTGTCACCAATTTTAACTTTCTGGGCCACAATAACAATATTTACTAACTAGTTCAATGGTGGCTCTAACCGAACCTATCATAAAAAATTTCTCAATTGACCAATTTTTCTGAATTGTCTTAATTCGCAAGGCCTTTATATTAAGTAATCTGCAAGCCTTTTCCGTTCGTTTAACACAGGCTGGAGCTAGGCTGGGCTGGGCGGAGTCAAAGATCATAAACATCATCGTAAATTTTGCCTGTTGGCGTTCGCTCCAGTACGTGGGATTGGTACTGCATAATGAAGCCTATTTTAAGGTGCGGGACGGTAAGAATGTTCAAATAGACCGGACGATTGTTAAACCTGTGACTCTCGCAGTGCTCTAGCCTGCAAAGCTGCCATGACAGAGTATCCAAAGAATGTCAACCAGAGCACACCCATGAGTCGCGTTTGGCTGTATGTCTACGTCGTTTCAGTTTTTGCATATAGCAATTTATGTAAAAAATTAAAATTGAGGTGCAAAACAGTGCAATTTAAAAAACGGTCATTAGATTAATCGTGACCGGACCTAGCCTTTAGTCAAGTCGCTGTGTGACCAGTATAGCCTTTAGTCGAGGCTCTGTTCGATACGCGTAATAGCGCCCTCTACTTTATGTTTGAAAAGACTAGCACTCGGGTCGAGCGGATGTGACTTTATAATAATCATGATTTTCGCCATTTCAACTATGTGAATTTGGGGCTGTTAAAGCTTATCAATTTTTGAAAATGGTATGTATTTATTGAAGACCCATACCCGGTCAGGTGATGTTTGAAGGAACTCATTAACACAAATAGGTAAAAAAATCAAGATCTACTTCATTTGTGGAAGTTTTTGAAGGATGGTACAATATGGTTGGCAGCAGTGGGTACCTGCTAGTCACCCAGAAGGCAAGTTCAGAGTTCTCCACTTGGAAGGTAGTGCATAGGAAAATCAACACCTATGTCACCTGGGGTGTCACTATTTAGTGGATGGTGCATTTATGGTGGGGCTATATATGCGAAGGCATATGGGGGAAGTCTGAGGAGGTGTCCCCCTGAGAGTCAGGAGTATTGCAAAACGCCTTTAACAAATAGCGCGATTTGTCATGCAAATCTTTTGACGAGAATTATTATATATTGCAAGTTAACTCGAACAATAGAAAGAAGTGTCAATTTTTACTTGTGTGGCCAAATCTTTTTTTTTTACGGGATATTCCATCAAAAAAAAAATTCACGTGGTGGTGGAGCATATTTCTTTTTCACAGTGTGTGGTGGAGCAAAATATTTTTGGTTCCAGAATGCTGCGAACAAAAAACTTCTTTTTTTTCAAAAAACTCCATAGCCCCCCACCCCTTGAAATCTAATAGAGCATCCCTAACTTATTTGAAAACTGTTGCTCATGTTTAGAATATATATAATTGCGAATTGTTAGGTGATGATAAAAATGATATTTCATTGCAGGTAATTTCCCCCATAATTGACAAATACAATTAATCAACCCTTATACAATGTCAGATAAAATATATGGCTCTGGCTACAGAAACCAACAAACGCAGTGGTATGTTGGTATGTGAGTTTCTCACCATGTAATTACTTTGTCGACGTCTGTCAGCGCCAAAAGCATACCAAATGCACAATAAATTGTGATATATAGTGCTCTCACGGCCACCCATCGCCGGCTGTAACAGTTATTAAAAAATTAATGTCTATTAATTTCTTTCTGGAAATTCCATACAATGTAAACGCTGAAATTGTTTTCAAATAGTGGAAGTGACGCTTTTAAAATGCTAAAAGTGATAAATGTTTGAGTCGGTCGATTTCAGCCAAACTTGTTCAAAAGAACCTCTGGTCCAAGCCTCCTATAAGGTGTTGACAGTTTGGGGGCATTGGTCAGCAAAGAGGCTGCATATGTGCTGTTCACAGACTGAGTCCAAACGTCACAATAAATTACCAATAAAAGGCATTCTCCGATAAGGCCAATGAAAGTCAATGTTATGTTTCCCGTAACATTTTTTGCAAATCATAATGAGGCAACTATTTCATTTTCATTATCCATTATTCGTAATTTTGAAGAAACAGCCATTTCACCAACCTTCAGCATGCTCTAATAGCTAAAATATTGTGTCAAACCACCACCCTATACATTTAGAAATGATTTTGCAACTGTTCTTTGATTTAAAATCTACTAAAATCACATCAAAAGATGTGATCACAAGAAGAAACCTTGATATTTTCATTAAAATACAAAATAATGAACTTTTTAGGGATTTCAGCATCTCAAACGCGGGCAGAAAATTATAACGCGGGTGGGTTACGGAAACATAACATCGACTTTCATACGCCTAATATATAAATTCCTGAAAATTAAAGGCTATCAACACCAGATTCACTCAAAGGATCTCCTGATAAAGACTACATGGTGTTCACAGATTGGGGTCAAATTGTACTGTATTCCTTATTCAGCAAATTAGGGGCTATCAACACCACATTCCCTCGAAGATCCAATGGTAGATTTTACCTGTGGGATGTTTAAAGATATAGCCCAAAAGTCACAATTACCGATTAAAGGGTCATTCTTAGAAAATATGTTATTTCTTTCTCCTCTGCGAATTAAAAGCTACATACAAACGTGGTGTTTACAAATTGGGCTCAAATGTCACTATAACCGAGGTATTCCCAAGCTCCTTCTTCTGCCCCAATTTAAAGTCGATCATAACCACATTCACTCACAACACTACATCAAGCCACATTAGAGGTCACCATTTTAGGGTTAGAGGTCGCCCAATTGCCAAATTATGAAAGTTCGGGCAACTTCAGTTTAATATGGGAAACATATTGAATATCACCATTTTGGGCTCAAAAGTCATCCATGGATCAAATAAAACAATCGGGGGAATGTTCCCCACAGCGGAGGTCACGATTTTGGAGAGTGAAGTCATACAAAGTCAAATCATGAATGTCTGAGGGAATATGTTAGAGGTTAGAGGTCAGCATTTTGGAGTCAGTGGCCATCCGAGGTCAAATAATGAAACTTTGGGAGGTGTGTCTAAAGATACAGCGAAAGATATTACCTAGCGGCTTCAAAGGCACTGGTGTACACACCATTAGGGCCATTCTCCAATAAAGTGTTCAAGTTTGGTCTCCAAAATGACCAAATATCAACATTAAGGAATTCCTGAAAATCATTGAAAATCGTAAACTTTAATATCCGCAGAACACGGAAAAATGCATGGGTGATCTTAAACAATATCCGATTTTTTTAGTATAATACCTTACGTTGACCACTGAAGTACGTATCTCTGGGGTAACGTATGATTGGCCGGCCTTTTTCTCTTAGGTGGTGCTGTTTTGATGTAAGTACATGCTTCACCGATTAGTCTCTATACGTTATCAGGTATTACCTTATACTAAAGCATGGTGTGGTATTCGAATATGTATCACGGCGGTTTGCAAGAACGTAGCGGGAGGAGGGTAACGTATCTGGCGCGGTATGAACGTAACAATGAAGGAATTTCTTCATTACTAGGGCTGATTTTTGTTACTTTGAAACCAATTTTTTATGCAAACACTATTGGGAACATTGTTTCTTTCCTATTTTTGAGCATATTTATCCATTCGAATTATGGTAAAGTATCTGGCTGCAATATTGGCGACATGCTCTCAGAGAAATCTTGCGAAAACTTTAATAATCCAATTTTCCCCATGTTTTAAACTTAATAATTAGGGCATAATAGAGGCTGATAAAATGCATGTAATCTTTGTAACGAGCAGGGACACATTCAAAAGAAGGGATTCGGGCTGGCGACATGGCGATAAGTAAGAATTATGCACCTTTAGCCTTATTGCTTATACTTTCCTCACCCGGTTTACAACTTCTAGTCCAGATCATTTTGAAAACATAACTCTAAGTATAATTTATATCAGAACTATTCATTCCACGGGCAAATAAACTTTAAACTGTGCATGACTGTGCGCGACACGAAAACCACAAGTTGAACACTTTAATCGGAGAAAATGGGCCCATTAATGGGAAAGTGGTGGTGTAAGAATGGCAAATGTTTCTAATGTGTCGCCAGACGACCTCCTTTGAAGTTGGAGTTTCTTAGATGTCATGATGACATACTAGTCCCAGCTTGGACTTGAAAATATCTGGGGTGGACAGAACAGTGCATCCGTGAATAGGAATAGCGGGAAGAATCGGTCAATATACCCTACAGAGGTTTGAGATAAAATGACATGAACTATTCAACATTCACAGACTTGAAATGGTGTCTGCTTAATGTTTGTGGCTTAAACATCTAAACTTTATTTCGGATGACTTCAATAACTTATTGTTGACTATGATATTTTGCATTAACAGAAACAAAACTCAGTGACTTTGATGATTTACATGACAGCTTTGATGATTTTCATATATATTTGCAAAATAGAAAAAAATCTAAACGTGCTCTGGCGGAATCCACTGTTGGTCAAAAAGAATCTCGTAAGGTATTTCCCCTCAGTTTTGTTGATAATGATTCTAGTTATGAGTAGTCTATGTATCATGGGGGTGATTTAATGTCCAGGACAAAAAATGAAATGAAATGTATTTCTTTTGATCCTGATGTTGTTGAATTTTGTCAACGATTTATTATTCAAAAGCAAAATTGATCATCAGCAACTGTAAAGATCTTGGATTCAGTGTAGACGGGTCTCTCAAGACTCAACTAGTTAATCCATTTCGGTTCAAGGTTAGTAAATGCGGGTTCGGAAACTTCCCCGGAAGAAACCTATTTTCTTTCCAGGAGAATGGAAGAAACTGGAAAAAGGGTGTTTCTTCCAGTTTCTTCTTTCTTCCGGAAGAAACTGGAAGAATTTGAAGAAACTGGAAGAAATAAAGATTTTATAAACAACATACTAAATTACAACATATTCATCAAGCTTTGCACTTAAATCATCAAGGCTTATTTTAAGTTACTATTAAAAATTAATTCAAAATGAATTTACAAGTTTATTATAGCATGTTAGTATAACTTTGTCAGTATATAGTAAAATTTGTTCACAATTTGTTTTGACTTGCTATCAAAATAGACAAGATGATAATTGGGTAAACGTATTTTCAAGTCTTTCCATGTGCACATGTATACTATCACAGTTGTAATTGGAAGATGCAAACAATGAAAAAGCTGTTAAAAATCTGTATGGCCAATTGTTGTTAATTTTAAAATACAAATCCTAAAAGCAGCAACCATTAAGTGTTCATTTGTTGTAATGCTTAGTGGAGAACCTGGGGTAGGGAGACTATAACATATTTTGAAAAAGTTCAAGTCTTCACAAGGAGACTCGCTTGGCTTGCTGGTGTGAAAAGTGAGAATCAGGTTTTCTTCATATTTTTTTTTTATCATTAGGCCTGGTGAATAATTGAGTTTTTAATTATGCAATTGCTGGGGTAGGTGGGGGGGGGGGGTCCCTGATGGTTATTTGTTGAATTATTTCCACTATATTTCATTCATCTGTATAATATAAAACCAAAACTGTAAAGCCATTTGCTTTAAAATAGACAATTTTAAAAAACAAAAAATTTTTTAGTTTCTTCCGCTTTCAGTGGAGAAACCCGTTTCTTCCAAGTGGAAAAAACCGCGTTCTTTCCGCCTGTGGAAAGAAACTGGCGAACCCTGTAAATATGTGCAAAAGTTTGGGTGTTCTAATGCCTCATGCCAGGTGTGGTAAGGCAATATGTTAGACAAAACAACATGTAGTAATGCTAGTGTCTCCTGAACTTTTCTGTATATATATTCTGAATTTGATGTGCTTCCTTTTTGTCATCTTTTTATATCCTGATAACATAATCCTGTTTGCACAGGTTTTTTAGACATATATGCATTAACTGTGATTTTTCCTGGAGTGAATTCCTCAAAATACTTTTCCATGGGTGAGAAATTGGTGTCCGTTCATGACCAATAATAATAAACAGATTGACTTCAAAATAACATTTGCCATCGATACATTACAAATATTGACGCTCTGCAATTGGATCATCTTGATTCCACGGAGAATTGTTCACGCAACAAAACGATTTGACATTTTAGTACACGTATCCAAGAGTTGTTTTATAAAGTGCAAATGTCTGTGGTATGGTAAAGAAAAGAATATGCTAGTAAAAATGGTAAGTAAACAAGAGAGCAACTAATAGGAAACTTTGGTTTACCAATGATTGTGAAAGTAAGAGAAAATTATATTTTATGCTAAAATCAGGTAAAGATTGGATAATTGTGCGGGCAAATATTCTAAAATGAAGTGTGTCCACAAGCAATAATAGACCAAATTTAAAGGAAGCTTGAACAACTGAACACTGCAATAAAATTCATGAGACGATTAGCAAAAGTTTATGAACTTGCTAGTGAGAGTCCCAATGCTGATCTGAAACTGAATAATCCTTTTACTAGGGATGAGGAGGATCTGGAAAGATCTTATTTTCAATGAATTTTTAAAATCCACTTTCTGATATGCTTGGGTGATGTTTATGTTAAATTGTCGATATTTATTAAATACCTGGTATTGTTCCAAGTGAATGGTTATCTGAATTTATAAATACCATATACAAACAAGGTTGAAAGAAAACATGGCTGATCTTATAGGGCCTTACAATTCCTTACTGTTTTGGAAAGTTGTTTAACCTCTGAAATTAAAGTAACGATTGACCAAATTTGTTGCTGATATGATCTTCTGGTCATGGTACAGGCGGATTTCCGTAAAGGGTTCTCAACTAGCTATGATAACGTTTGTTTTACTTTTAAACCCCGCGGCTTACAAGCTTCTTACCCAGCCTTTTTTGGGTTTGTAACCGCAGATACCAAGGGGGAGTGGTTAACCCCCCCCCCCCCCCCCCCCCGAGAATTCGTTATAAAAGCACCCGATGCTTAGAATTTTTGATACCGGACGGATAGCTATGGCCTCTCCTCTTTCCATTGAACCCAAATAGTACCACATACCTAGTATGGCATTGCAATGACATCAGTTTCCCGGCAGGCGGCAAAATTGGCGTTTCCACGAAAATAAGCGAAAATACACTTTTGCGCTAAACAAAGTTAGGAATATGGGAGTTTCATGCGGTTTTCAGCTCTAAATTTATGGCACATGACTAGTTTTTAACAATAACATACGAGTTTTTAGAGCCATAACTGTGCTAATATTTTAAAAAATGCCCCCATAAATAGCCTTGGGTGACCCCCCTCTTACCCTTCGACTTCCACGGCATACCCTAACCCCGGTAAAGTTGCTACCCTCACATTTTTTTCGCTAAAATGACCAGAAAGGTTGAGAAAATGATTACCTAGACCCCCCCCCCCCCCCCCTTGGTAAGACGAGGGTTAAATCGACTCTATTGCTTTTGATAAGCTATTGAAACTGCAGTAGTGCCTTGGAGACGACAGCGTAAATCTTTGGAGCAAACTTCTCAGTAATAATTCTTTGCCGTTATTTATAACTTGTACAAGCATGAAAATTTTGTGTCAAAAGTCAGAGCAATAAATCTTCTTTCTTTAATTGCTTTACAGGGGTGCGTCAAGGTGAAAATCTGTCGCCGTTGCTTTTTGCATTTTTTCTAAGTGATCTAGAAACCTTGTCAAAAAATACAAGGGACTGGTGAAATTTAAGGACTGCATTTATAATTTGTTAGAAGATGATGATTGTGTATTGTTTCTCAATTATTTTTTTTATTGTATGCAGATGATACAATTGTTTTGGCTGAAAACAAAGATGATTTACATTTAGCTATCAATGGAATGAAAGAGTATTCCGAATTATGGAATTTGAAAATTATTGCTATAAAATCAAAAATCTTGTGCTTTCCCGGGGTAAAATCAGAAACAAGCCAATCATTCATTTTGGCAATGAAGAGTTAGAAGTAGTTGATGATTATGTATACTTAGGCGTTACTTTCAATTTGAATGGTACTTTCAACAAAGCAGTAAGACACTGTATGATATTGCAAATAGAGCAATGTTTGAACTCATTAAGAAAGGTAGAGCAATGTTTCTTGATATTGATACACAACTTAAGCTCTTTGATTCGGTTGTTACACCGATCTTATTGTATGGTATAGGGTTATTCAAATATTAATTTTGATCGAAAAATTACACTTGAGATTTTGCAAGATTCTCCTCAGTTAAAAAAAGTACCACTACCAATATGGTTTATGGCAGAGGATGTATTGAGTCAATCCCACAATGCACCAGTTTTGGGAAATTTCACCTCAATAGGGTCACGTGATCCCATAAAAATCCTATTCTTAACACATAAAAAAACTGGACTTTTACACTCATTTCACCCCACAAAACATTAGTACTTAGGGAATTTTTAGCATGATTATAAATGTCTTGTGGTTCTTAAACTTTTGGAACACTTATTATCCCTAAGTACTGACATGTGTTTAGTACAGTGGAGTATAGGCATATTGCTGGATGAGCATGGATTGATTCCCAAACCCGGCTCTGGGTTCATGGTGAGCTTGATAGAGAACCACTGATCAACAAAGTAAATACGAGAATGATCCAATATTGGTTCCAGGTTGTCACCAGTGAAGTCTAAGCTCACAATTATCTATCGGGTCATGTATAAATTGCACCAACACATATTGTTGATTGCAAGTGGCTTCAACATATTAACTCTGTTTTAAACCATCTTGGTTTGGGTCATGTTTGGTTGTCCCAAGGTGCAGGTGCTAATAAATTGTGGCTCCGAAACAATATTATCCAACTTCAGACTGACCAATTCAAGCAAAAATAGTGTTCTGAAGTGTTTAACTCCACCAAATGCTCTAATTATAGATGTTTCAAAATTGAGCCTTCTTTTGAAAATTATCTGATGTTTTGCCATCTAATCTCCGTGATATATTTACAAACTTTACAAACTGTAGAGAAAGGTAGTTATTATAACATTCAATTAGATTCTAGGACTTGTATTTTGTGTAACTCTGATGAAATAGGTGATGAATTTCACTATCTATTTACTTGTAGATTCTTGAATATATTTCCGTAACCCATCCATTCATAAATGTTCAATTAACTTAACTCAAAGGTAATGAGCTTTTAAATTTGCCTAATATTTAATGATCTTTCTTCAAATCATTTATACTGCATGCTTAAACTTCCATTTTCATATAAATATGCCATTGTTATTTTGTTATATTCATTTGGACCATGTTGTGCTATTCTATAATAATATGTTATGTACATGTGCCTTTTGTTAAAGTAAGGCTTTTCGTACAAATTAATAAACTTGGTTAAACTTGGAGGAGAATCAAAGATGTCATGTTAATGGCTAACATAATGCGTGTAGCCAGGATCCCGGACCCATCAGGGGGCTCAGATCCTAGGAACGATCCAAACCACAACGTGCGGCCCCAGCGGGGTCCAGGGGGCCGAGCCCCTGTGGGAGTATACGGGGGAAGCCCCCTGAAAAATATTGTTCGCTATTTTAGCTACTACTTTTTATTTTTTAGCAGTGGCGTAACCAGACCTTTGCAAATGGGGGGGGGGGGGTGATTTTGGGTCCTTCTCCATAAACACTGTACAAAAGGTCAGTCCATTGGGGTGATACAAAAAATGACAGATTTCCTACCCGTCTTTATACCTACATTGGTGGAGGGTTTGGGGGCGAAGCCCCAAAAGATGAGAGAAAACTAACTGTTAAAATGTATTTTGAGCCATTCTGGCAGCACTATTTTCACATTTGTGGTTTGTAAACATTCTTAATACCTGATTGATCATTGGAAAATCACTTGCAACAGAAATGCAACCCTTTCATATACCAATTTGCAAGAAAAAGGGACCGATCAATATGCCAAAATCGCTGAAAATGCAACCCTTCTCGGCCGCACATCCCCGTACCCCCTTTTCCACTAAGACCCCCCCCCCCGGGGTGGTGGGGGGGGGCAAGGGTTCTGAACGGGGGCTTGCCCCCCCCCCTCGCTGGTTACGCCACTGCTTTTTATACCCCTAGGGATGCGCATACTGAACAAAAATATGTCTAAGTTCCCTATACCAAGTATGATAAAGGCTGAACCCTAAAAGCCCAAAAATTAGAGAGCATATACTTACCTGATACCTCCCAAGTAAAAGTTGACCTCTCGTTGGTGAACATTTGGGTTGGACATAATAATTCTCAAGCCGGACACCACCATAAGCTAAATTATCTATAGTGGGAGTGCGCATGGCCGACATACCACTAACAGCATGGTATCCAACATCATTATATCCCAAATCGTCCGCTAAAATAAATAAAATATTTGGCCGAGAATTAGTAGAAAATCTATTGGTTGATGAAGCACCATTTGTTGTTCTCAAATTGTGTTCAAATAACTCTTCATATAGTTTCAAAACATCGGCAGGAAAAGCACTGGTTGTGGCGATTACAAGCAAACGAAAAACCCAGAGAGTCCAGTTAGGCATCATGTACTATGAATGTCCTGATGAATGTGAGGTAAATTGTTGTCAAAATGAGTACAAAAAATGGAAGTGTATTTATGCCAATGATCATTTGAGTGATGTATTATGGTAAATAGCTGAACTAAGCTGTAATTTTAACCAAGCCTGCTGGCACACATGCCAGAACTAATAGTCCGGCAGAACTGAGAACCATGGCTGAACCTGGAAATTTTGCATAATATTTTTATGATTGACTTGTGAATAGCGCCACCACTTTTTCAACTCGACACGCAAAACTCACTGCGGCATCCGAGCACGACTTCCGAAGGCCTACTTTCTTGATAGATTCAAATTTCTTTATTTTCTGATATTCAAAGTATTGAGCATTGTCTACATTATTCATTTTTATATTAACATTGACAATCAACGAAATCTCCATATCATGCCACGCCAAGTTGCCTACAGTCGATCTTATGTTTTTACCGGAACTACCCACCATCACACAAAATGTGGAGCGATTTTGTGCGCCCTTCTAATATGCATTTTTTTTAATTTTCTTTATTTTCTATTTTAGAAGGGGTGGGCCTGAAATACATGATTCCATATGGAAACGTTGTCTCATCTGCTAATTCAATCCAAACACTCGCGCGGTACATAGGCGTTTTTGTTAAAAATAATACTTTACTTTAAATATACTAAATAATTATCCCTCAAATTTCTTCAATATAACTATTGCCTATAACTAATTGTGCCAAAAATGATTCAAAATATGCTGAAGTTTCGTTGAACACGGCGTCCAACCCCCATTTTGTTTTATTGTGTGACATCTCCAAAGTACCGTAAAATCGTCTATTCTATTAACAAAGCCATACGCTATTGACGTTTACTGAATTTATTTTACTGGGGTAAATATACATTTACATTGATTTACATTGAGCCACCCTCCCCCGCATCAACGTTGGAGAACACAAATCATATTTTTTTTTGCCGTATCATAATGACGTTTAATGAAATTATTTTACTGAGAAAATATACACAGTAGGGGGAGAGAGATGAAACCCGGGGTGAAACATCATCGCCAACGCAAAGATAGTAGTTGTAGGTAGTACAGTAGTATTGACCAATTAAGCAGTTGTTATTAACCAATTGTTATGAAGCTCTCTGTATTTCTGCACCACGCGCTCAAAACAACAGCTTACAGATTTTCAGACACGAAAGAACACCATGTGTATCTCTCCTGGCAAACCGTACGACTTCAGATGATATATCTAACAAATACAACATGATTCAGGAGGAATAGTTCATTGGTAGAACAACAGCTCTGACACCTTCGGAGCCTAGTTTTATCCGTTTTAAGATAAGCACTCCTGATATATCTCCCTCTGTGGAGGTGACTTAGTAGGGAAAATTAACCTTTACTATGCAGTATCTTTTTGTCTAGATTAGTGTGTTCTGAGGTCTCTGGGCTTTGTACCCGACTTTGGCGGGTTAAACCTGGTTTTGTGAGCGCTCAACCATTCCACTTCCCTCAGAGCATATTGCTGGAGTTGCTTGTAGCTCCATCTGTCTGAATGCCTTTGAATTTCTGCTGAGCCAGATGACATAGCTCGCTCTGAGTGCAATCTTGGCTGCTGTGTCGGTTATAGCCTTTCTCTTTCCTTTCGGAATGCCCAAGGATGCCAAGCATTTGTTGACTGATGTATTGCAGAAACCTCTGCTTCCTACTTCTATTAGAAAGTAGTGTGTAGACCATCCTCTGCTTTCACAGTCAGCCACTAGATCTTGGTATTTGCACTTCTTTCTTGCACATGCATGAGATAGGTTCTCCTCCATAGGGACTGTCAGCTCTATGATGATCACTGTCTTTGTTTTGGTAGAAAAGATGGTGATATCTGGTCTCTCAGCTTTCTCAGTGATTTCAGGAGGGAACACTAATTGTTTGTGTTCCTCATCCATCAGGAATATCCAGTCATTGGCCTTCTTCAGAATGTTGGATGGTTCTGTCTTAGGCATTGATGAGACTGGATTTCTGATTTGCCTCTACGACGTAGTCCGTACGGTGGCAGACTTGTAGAGATTGCTTTCAGTGTTTGGTCATGGCGCCAGTTGTATCTTCCACTTTGTAAAGAGTAGCTACAACCAAGATTGGTCTTGCCCCGCAGCTTCAGATTTGCAGGGGATGGAAGTTGATAATGAATTGCGTTGATGTGGAAAGACAGCAGCTCTGGCGTCCAGACATACAAAAGTTTCTTCCAAGAGGTGTCAATTCCCAGTTCAACCACTGCCCTTGTTTCGCACATCCGTAAAGGTAGACCAACATGTCTTCCCCATCTACATCTTTTATTAGTCCGGTGAGGCATTTCCTTGTTCTTGATGACTCATGTCTTTGATCAGCTTTTGGTTCTTTTTGTACCCAAGACCAACTCTCTCCGTCTGACCTCTAGCCATTTCATTTAGAATTAGATGCCGTTCTTTCTGTTCTAATTCTTTTATAACATCCCATCTGGCTTTCGTCTTTTTTACTTTCCATTGATTTTCTGTAGAGTGTCTGTGTACTTCCATCTTTAGAGTACTTGTTTAGATGGTACTTAGTTACTTGCATACATTTGACTGGTGTGGTTAGCCTTTTCAGTTACAGGCCATAGTGTTTCCTGCTCCTGTACAGAGCTCTGGTGGTGGTGCATCTGCTTATACCTGCCCATTGTTTCAGGTATTTGGTGCAAGTAGCTTCCAGACTTTCGACGTAGGAAATTGGGAAGTTAAACGTGCAACGAGAAATTTTGAGGCACCCAAATATTTTGTCATAATAGTAATTTCAAAGGTGCAACGAGAAATTTTGAGGAACCCAAATATTTTGTCATAATAGTAATTTCATATAGATTAGACACTCAATAGATTTCTTACCTCGTATTTGGCTTCAGAAATGTCTTAAAAGAGATAAAAAGGGTGGTTTTGATTTGCTGAATAGGCTGAATTTCGTATTTGCTCCTATTCAAAATTAGAAATTTCAATTTTTTTTGTACCAAAGAAACATTACTTTTGAATTTTTAGGGACACCTGATATGTGAAATCTCTCGTTGCACCTTTAATTAAAGATGGTGTCAGTTTGGGTACATAGCTTCATAGACCCACTCAGTTGACTTGGATTGGTTGTTTGAAGCATTTCTGTCGGCTTTGTGCATACCATGTCTCTGATGTTATTGTCCTTCAAGTCGTTATAGATCAGCTTCCCGAGGAAACACATGGGTTGAGTGTGGATATAAGCAATCTGCTGTCCGTCTACTTCTAGGCCGGGATCGTATGCCACATATTGCGTTTTGTGTCCTCGTCGCTTTTGTTCTGCGTTGGGGACAAACCTCTTCATGGCATGAGACTTGGATTTGCTTGGTTTGGCTTTCATGATCCGTGTCCACTTGAGGAAGTTGTTCACTGTATTTACAAGTTCTTGGCATCCTTCTGGGCTTCTAGCTACTATGGTCAGGTCATCTGTGTATGCTTTGGCAGATGATATGATGTTAGATCCACTCATGCAGTACCCGAGGTGCTTGTACTGGTCTAGAAAAATCAAGACACAGATTGAAGACGGCCAGAAACAGGATGCATGAGAGTGGACAGCCTTGGAAGACTCCTATCATGCACTGTATCCAGTCAGTTGTCCATTCAGTTGTTTTGACACATATGAACAGCTCATCATGGTATATAAAATATGCTCTTCCTAATGTGGTGTGGAACATGATACCACTCTAAAGCAAACTGTACAAGGTTGTGAGGTACAGTACCGTATGCGTTTTGCAAGTCCAGCCATGTTGTCACAATTGGTTTACCATTCTTTTTGGAATCTTGGAGCATTTCAGTTACAGCTTCTGTGTGTTCCACACATCCTGATATTTTCTCCATGAAAACCTTCTGAATAGATTAGTCGATAAAGTTGTTTTCTGTCAGGTGGTTGATGGTTCTTTGAGCAAGAATACCCATTCCGAGGTTACCACCAATATTATTCAGTGTGACGGGCCTGAAGCAGGAGGGATCACTCCTATTTGGATATAAGGATGGTTTCTCCCGTTCTCCATCCAGCTCACATGTATTGCGACTGTTCTCCATATATTGCAAATAACTTCATGTAGTAGCCGGGTTGTTCTAGGGCATTTCTTCTACACAGTAGGTATGGGATGCGATTGGTACCTGGAGCACTGGCATTTCTTCTTTTCTGAAGAGAGCTGTTTAACTCTGACAGACTGGGTGGTTTAGTGTTGAATGCATTGGTCGGCTTTGGTGGTCTAAAAGATAATATATAGATTCAATTTGACACAAGCACCTTTTGGTAGTAAAGTAACTTGTTCTGCTTGTGCTCTTATAATAGAGCCTTTCATCTGATTGTTCGCAATTTATTAAAGTAGTTTGTTTATCCTTAAGTTCTTCTTCTCTTAAATTACTTGGGTTCAAATTCAATTTCTCTTCAAGATTAGAAATTTGTTGTTCTGACTCGATTTCTTGTTTTTTGTTTTGGATTTCTTTCTTTGCTTTTTCTTACTGAATATGAAATTGTTGTGTCTCTTATGGCCATCATTAGTAACTCTAAAAAAACCCTGATCATTTATAGAAATTGGATTTTATTTGTAGGAATATTTTCAATGGTTTCTGGGTTGTATGGAAATAGTGCATAACGATTCTTGAACTATTTAATCATTTTGACAAAATTCATATATGTCATATCAGATAACAGACAGTTATTCATGTTCCAGTAACTTTTACCTCTTTTAATAGGGTTTAAGTTTAAGGAGAGCATAACTGCTGAATGGTCGGTTCTATATCCCGGTGTCATATTTTAGAGCGTCCGGTCGTTTTAGTGTCCGTCGGACGCTAAGGTTTAAATCTGAGAGTCTGACGGATACTAAGTTCTGTGTTTCATTGTCCTAGGACCCTTGGTTTTAAAATGGAGCGTCCCATAGGACTGTTGGTTATAAGTCGTTTTTGTCCGCTGGACACTACGGTTTAAGTGTCAGAGTCCGTCGGACACCAAGGTTTAAATCTGAGAGTCCGACGGATACAATGTTTGTGTATCATTGTCCTAGGATTCATGGTTTTAAACTTTAGAACGGTTCCCATAGGACTGTGGTGTTATAATTTGTGTTTGGTCCGTCGGGACATTTTAAGTTTAAATCTGAGAGTCCGACGGGATGCCGAGTAATATCTCATTGTCCTAGGGGGACTCTTGGTTTTAAAATGGAGCGTTCCCATAGGACTGTGTGTAATAAGTTGCTTTTGTTCCGTCGGACCACTAAGGTTTAAGTCTGAGAGTCCGATGGACATGTCAACGTTTCATTGTCCTAGGAATCCTGGTTTTAAAATGGAGCGTCCCATAGGACGTGTGTAATAATTGCATTTGTCCCTGTCGGGACAAGTAAGGTTTAAGTCTGAGAGGTCCGACGGACACAAGTTCAACGTGTCATTGTCCTGGGACTCCAGGTTTTTGAATGGAGCGTCACATAGGGACTGGGGTAATAAGCGGTTTTTGTCCGGGGACCACTAAGGTTTACGTCTGAGAGTCCGGGTGGGTGTCAAAATCATATAAGCAAGTAACAATACTTATTCCATTCTTCTTGTGAATCCTGCAGTTCTCAGCACTGCGTCCTAAAGTCTATGCTTCCTGTACCCAGGTAATGCGATGCCTAACAAGATCAGATTCGGTCTATAACCAGCATGATTAAGGGCAACACACTGTATAAAGTCCGCATCATCTGCCTAAAACCTGGACTCAATTCCAGAACTTGATTCAATCTCTCGATTGCATATTGTATTACCACAAATCTAGGGAGATTCCTGAGACCATCCTCCTGGACATTTTAGGTTTTTAAAAAAAAATGTAAAAATCTTAAATATTTTGTATTACATTAAAATAACAAAATTAACACATAGGGCTTACTTGTTAACAGAAAATAAACCTTTGCCTTTTACAATGATAATTACTGTAAAACAAGGTACAGCATTGCTCTGTAATTTTGGAAATACAGCAAAAATACTGCAGATTTATGTCAAGTTTCCAGGCTTTATGTTGACTAAATTTGACAAAGGTGGACTTTAAATCGTCGAATCTAATGAGTATCAAACATATTATACACTATATGAATTTTCAATTTATATGATTTAAGTACTTAAAGTTACAGGACAAAAAAATACTGCAAATTTTACAGGAAAAAAATCCTGCATCCCATCTGCCAAAACACAACCCGGTAAAATCAGCTTTTACAGGATGGCATTCAAATTTATTGTATATTTTACAGTTTGATGTAAGTATTTACAATAAACTGTAAAAATTTTACAGTACATGCACCGTACAAAAAATTGGTCGATATGTCTACTAAGTCGTGATTTTTTTCTCCAACACATTCGACTTTAGGAAATTTTCTTTATTCCTATTTGGACGCTTGTTCATCCTAACTGGTTGTATACCCATACTCTCTCAGATTGAATTCCACCAATGGGTGGAAAGGTAGTTTATTGTGTCGCCTGACGTAGGCAGGAAGACACATTAGGGTCACTCTGTACACTGTTGTTGTCGTGTCTTGGGTTGAATGTTGATGATATTGTCTGATTAATGAGTGTTGTTTTCTTTTTTTTTTCTCTGTTGGGGATGTGGTCTTGGTTCAAAAAGGGTTTCCTATAATATCCGCATACTCGATGGATTTCAACCCAAATTGCAGTCATAGGTGACAACATGTGATCTCTCATTTGTAGATGAGGTCAAAGTTCACATACTAAGGTTAAAGGTCATGTGCGGTCCGTTGTAAGATAGGTTGAAGTGTACACATTTGACCTTAATTGAAAAGTTGGAATTTCACGTGGAACCAAACTTTTGTTTATGGATATTACTACGGGAAACCATTCACTTATGAGATCAAAGGTCACACGTCAAAGCGAAAGGTCATATGAGGGCCTATCATTCACAACGCGACCGCAGAAGATACTAGCGGTCCGAAGACCGCGATGTATTTTTTTCCTTTGGTATTTTTTCCATCATGACGTAGATGATTTTTTTTTGTACTTTTAATTATAGTAAAACTTAATTACTTGTATAAGATTTAATTGTCTATTTTGTAACTCAATAGCCATAAGCCTCTGGTCCGAGATCTGAACTTCAGAAGCCTTGCCTTGGAGGGTGGGACTAATTGCCGGGTCAGCGATTTCACGCCACCCCCCTGAATGACTATTGTCCGTTGTGAACTTAATTGTGCACAATTTTTAATTATTGTACGTATTTGTCTGTGTTTATACTATTTGCACCATGTGTGTTTTTCGTTTGTTAATACAAATTTATCCATTGTATTCTGTCGTTTGATAATGATATAATGCACCATTTTTTATGTAATAACGCAAATTGTTTAAAAAAAAAAATTTTATTATTATCTATATGATCTTATTATTCATTATTATTTTATTATTGATTCGCGAAATTCCATATTTAAACCTTGGTGTCCGAAGGAACTCTTAGGTTTAAATCTTGATGTCAAACAGGACTTTCACACGTAACACCTTAGTGTCGACGGACAACAACAGTTTTTTTACCAAGCAAAGTCCTATGGACGCTCCGTTTTAAACCATGAGTGTAGGACAATGAAACGGTGAACTTAGTGTCCGCTTGGACTCTCAGATTAAACCTTAGTGTCCGACGGACAAAAACCACTTATTTCACACACAGTCCTGTGGGACGCTCCATTTTAAAAACCAGGAGTTTCTAGGGAAAATGAACACGTTGAACTTAGTGTCCATCGGACTCCGACTTAAACCTTAGTGTCCGCCGGACAGACACACCATTACCAACAAGGAAATTCGGAAATTGCTTGCTTATATAATTTGACACCCATTACTTTGTGCATAAAATTGTAATTGAGAAACTTCTTTGAGATACTTCGTGAACTTGGGTTGACATAATAGTATGGTTAGTCTATAACGAAAGAATGTTGGTACTTTGTTCAATATATCATATAAAACTAGTGCATGTTCTCCCCGTTGGGACACTTTGGACCATGTATGTGACCTTTGACCTCAGATTTGTTCTGTTCTCAGTCCGCGTTCCTTTTCACCAAATGTGGGGTAGAGTGCATGTCTACGTAATTGACTTCGAAGTAAACCTATGGACTTTTTGGGTCACTCTGGAACTATGCAAAGAAAGGTCAGGTAGAGGCCTCCTTACCTTCATGTAAAATATCAGCCCCCGTCTGTCAAAGCATACAGAAATTTGCAGAGCCGTATACAGACAGACTCGCAGAAAGGCAGATCTCATTTTTAGTAGTATAGAGATTGCATTGATATAGTGTGTTTTGACAGTTTGGACAGGATTTGGAAATAGTTCCCCATTCCCAAGAAAAAAGCAATTTGAGAATATAGACACAAAGCTTTATTTCCATATGATATAATTAAGTGCTTGAAAATGAAAAATTTAAAAACTGGCCCAAAACCACATGTTTACAAGTCACATCAGGAAACAAACGATGCCATTTAAGGACGCATAATGCAAGGCGTTTGCCCCAGATCATGTGTTGAGAGCCGTTTATACTATTTTTATTTGTTTCAAAAGGTGGGGAGACAGCCTTATGAGACTGTTTAACTTGCAAAAAATCCCCCAAAAATCCCCCCCCCCCCAAAATTTAAATATTTACTTCAAATGTGCCCAAATATTATTTATAGTTTTTTGAGGATTTTACGGCCATTTCGAAAACCAAAGGACCCAACCCAAAAAAATGGGCTATTGGGAATTTCAAAAACCAAGATATTTCAATATCCTTATGGATGTCAATAAACCATTGAAAATGAAAAACTTAATCAAACTTCAGAGGAAGCCTACCTTTGACCTTTCGAGAATAAAAAAGAATGGGGACCATAAAAATATTTAAAAGGGCATTTTGGATTTCAAATTCGTGCCAAAAGTCGGCAAACTTGGTTAAAAAAAAAAACTGCCAAGTTTTTTACCTACAACTTAAATAAAAATAACACGTCTGCTGTACCCAATAATCAAAGTGCATATTTGCATGGCACACACGGTTTTTAGAATAATTGCAGGTGTTGAATTAAATTAAATAACGTTACCAAAGCCAATCGGAGTTTTACAGTCAATTGTGAGTGTTTGCACTCCACAACTATTTTTTAAAAAAAATACTGCAAGTACAAACTTTCGTCACCCTGGGCAAGGATGGCATTCTGGAATGTGAACATAGTTGACTTTGACCTTGATCCATTGACTTTGACCTCAATCCACATATGAAGAACCACCCTATTGACCTTACACCCCAATTCGGTTGTAAATCGACTTAAACTTTTCGAAGAAGAGTGAAAAACGAAAACCTAAGGAAAACTGGAAAGCAACAACTCACAACACACACACATACAGAGAACACAGTCGGACGTGACCTCAGATTTGACCTTACCTTGAATTAGTGACCGTGACATCATACACATATGAAGAAACTCCTACTGCACCTTAAACACAAGTGTTGGTTCATCGGACTTAAACATTTCGAAGGGAGACTTTAAAAAAAACATGGGGTATGCGCGAACTGCAAAACCCCCCTCTGCTTTCAGGCAGGGGGTAAAAAAGTGTAACCATTAAATTGTTAAAAAAAAAAAATATTGCATGAGAAAATATGTCATCCAGATCGTTTTCATATTTTTGTATGAGGGCCTGCTTGAAGTTCAACTTTTAGAAACTCAAAAATGAGCTTTAAAACATGTTTTTGATCCAGTATTCTCAAATTATCATAAAAGAAAACTCCTTTGTTACTTGTCAAAGAAAGCTTATTTGATAGCCAGGTTAAAATGCAATGTAATTTCTTAATGACACTTAATGATAAAAGTAAATAAAAAATTTTTAATTATAAAATTCGAAAATCAGAAAGAAATTAAGGAATCAATATAAACATATACAGGGCAAAAATAAAATTATCTATACTATAATTTGCCAAGCACATTTGAAAGTCAAACATAACCGCTATGATGGGGATCGAACCAGTGCTTAATCCATACCCATTACAATACCACAATACACAGCTATTCTACACTATACATACTTGTAGTCTTCAGTGCAGCAAGTGTGAAAAAGGAACAAAGACTGTACCACGGCAGGACCGTACGAAATAGGTTTTGCATTTTAATTCACTAAATAGCTTCGTCTGGTAGTGTTTCTTATATTATATATTTATAATATATATAAGGGCATAGGTGTTAATGTCACGTAATACGAAGTTCCTAGGACATGGGGGACGTCAATTTCAGACAGGGAAGCAGTAATGCATCTGAACGTGTCCCCCAAAAACTAGAGGTCCGTGTTCATATATCATTAATTTGTTTCAGATACAGTTATAACTTCATCAATATTCTTCAGGCAATAGTCGGTATAGGGACAGCTACTATCAGATAAGAGTGTCCTAGGAATCAGGTTGCAGTGAGTGAGTGTCCTACCACGACAGTAGGTTACAAAGACCGATGGTCCCACGGACCCGGGTTATAGAGAGCGAGTGTCCGACGGTCGGCACATTATAGAGAGCGAGTCGTCCGACGGACAGTATGTTTCAGAGACGGGATGTCCGTAGGACAGACAGCAGGGTTTTCAGAAAATTGTCATAATCCCAAAACCGCTAAACAAGCGATTATTTTCATATATGTCTCCGGATAAGGCATCTGTTAATGAAAAGAGAAGCTATATTTAAAGAGGAATGGAAGAAAAAATTTCAGGTTGCAGCAGGTTTCTGAAACCTGCTGTCTACCGGACCAGAATTTTATATGTAGGGGACAATCAGTCTTTACACCGGTTGTTTGTTTTTTTAGTGAGTGTTAAAAGTTTCTTTTAGATGATCAATGAAAAATCTAGGACGTGGCATGGTTGGTCCTCCACCATCTATTGCTGCGTGTGGGGTTGTGTTGTAGACGCCAGGATCCACATAAATCTAATTCTTCCTTCTAGAACATAACGCGTTTCGCGTTTGGATTATTGACAAGTTTTTTATTTTTGGTATATAAACATCTGGTAGTGAATTCCATTTGAACCATTTATTGTAATCATGGTGTCTATTGTTTTTATTTGCGTGAAGTGTTAATGTTCTAGGGCCACCCAGTGTGCGTTTGGATTTTCATCCAGGGAAATTTTATACTCAATATTTTCTTGGAAAAGAAGAGCAGTGAGTTTGTGACTAAAAATAAGATTTTCTTTCCATTCATCTTTAAATAGTAGCTCTATGTCAGTAACTCCAGAAGCGTATCCTG
>JAMKCH010085340.1:0-51004 GCA_023653785.1 Ophioderma brevispina
CAATGTATAATTTTGTTTTCTGGTACTCTCAAAATGTTAAGAACGATTAATCAAAGGAAAGTTTCCGAGGATTCGAAACCAGTAACCTTTCGATCTGTATTAGTCTTAATCTACTACACGAGGTTAGCAAACCGACTAGCAGAAAGGCGTTGTTTAATAGTGATATTTGAATTCCAAATCATTATAAAGCTCATAATAAAACCACTACTGTGTATGCAAGTATATATTAATGATTGATCAGAACGTTGCCGGTGGTGATAGAGATTGTTTAGTGGGTTAGTTTTATGCTAAAATGTAACGGCCCAGCGAGGGCCAAGGAAGATCCCAGTGCTCTGATTTTTTTAGGATTTCAGTGTAGTTTGAAATTTTTTATACATTGGACGCACCGCCGTGTTGGTGATGTCTCTGTTGTAATAAAAGTGTAAATTAAATAAATAGATAAGTTGATTTTATATCTTTGAACTGATGTTGCTATGATTGTAAAAAAAAAAAAACTTACCTCAGATATAAGACTTGTGTATTAAACAATGGCGACGGCTAAATGTCTTGGCCGGCACGCCTGGGGTCCTCTGCCCTCTAGAATGGGCACAGGTTTGCTCCTGCAAAAAATAATGACAAAAGTTACCTTTTGTACTTCAATAACAAGACCCAAGGGAGCAAACCGTGTGTGGGTGACTGGTAGTTAGGGGATTGGGCATGCCTATAATTTTTGCCATTTTGGCTTCATTAGCTGCAGTAGAAAAAAAAGACATCCAGGCAGAAATCCCGGCCAAATAAACTCGTGCCGAAAGTTGAATGCGCGCGCAAAGATCGAGACAAGTAGATATTGGTAGCCCATTCGCAATTTAAAAAAAAAATACAATGATTAAAAACTCAAACGGATTCTACCACTACTAACAATTGGTAATCTTTCATACCACTGACCGTTACCTTATAGATTATAAATGTCTTGCCAAAATGAGTAAATTCGTTGATATTCAGTATTAATACATATATTGAAATTTGCACAAAATCACTGCGACGGCGGAACGATTTTCAAAGTGCGAGGGGCCACTAGGCCCTTTATCGAGCAACTTTCAATACTTGTTTTATCGTACAGCTATGATAAGCCCCGCTTGTGTAGCATCAATCAATATGAAAAGTGGGAAAGGGCAGCCCACTTCAAAAAGTGGAGGGACCATGGGACCCGTGCCCACCCCGTTCCGCCGCCGCACACACGGTGGGCCCTTAATTTTCAGTACAACATGATAGCTATTCATTCACGAAACTCATGAATTACAATATGTTTAAATTTAAATGCATTTAGATGAAGTTAGAACATTTTCTATATTATTAAAAACTTTTTATTTTTTTTATTTTTTTTATTTTTTTTAAAACAAAAGTGTTTTTAATAACGTTTGCCAAAATAATCACAAACAGAAATAAGAACGAAATCACAACGTTCTGATAACGGTGATTGAACTTTTTTTCGTTTAGGGCATGAATTATTTATCATCGTGCATCTAAATTTTTGTCGGCTGTAGACGGTTGTCTAAATTTTCAGTGTTAATGAATAGGTCAATAATAGGTCACTTTTGAAAATAGCGTACTTTTGAAAAAAGGTTTAAAAACACTCTTCTGGTAAACGTCCTGCCTGACTATTATCCAAATATATAACCTTTCAAATTGCAGTCGTCTAGTGTGTAAGTAGGATCTGTGTTTGGGACTATCACGCGAAGTGCACCAGGTTCAATACCCAATACCAGGTAAGGTGAGAAATTTGTGTATGTCAAATAATCTAGTGCGACGTGCGTAAGGAGAACGTTATGAACGGTATGAGAAACGTCTTATGAACGATATGAGAACGTTTTATGCACTTTCAAAGAACGTTGCATTCTAAAAGTCCTAATATTCGTTTTAAAAGGTCTACATTTTTAAGGTATTTGGACGTAAAACAAAACAACGTCCAGATGACCAAAGCCAAACCTTGTCCACGTTCATAACGTTCCCACAACGTTATATTGTTTAGTGGGATGTCCTTCACCATTAGAAATTGTGTTAGAATTTCCGTGATTATTGTTAGCTGGGAGGTCCTTCACATTAGAAATCGTGTCTACATTCCGTTTTGATCAAAATGGCGGATACCAGAGTGTGACCAATCGTTCTTGCCTTTTAACCTACAAATTACCATATGCCTGTATTTATACTTAGTTATTTATCATCCAGAAATTATTATAAAAGTACAAATTGGGGTATGAGCCAGGTTTTGATCACTCCATATTGAGATTAAAAGTACCAAGCTTTTTTTTTTTTTCATGTTTTTTACATTTTGTATTACAGTACATAAAACACAACATACTACATAACCAGCAAACAGTTTATAACAAATTTCAGACCAAAATTAAAATTGTACATAAGCTCTAATAAGAAACATAATGCATGTTTTAATTAAAAGGGGAAGGATACGTGACAAATTAGATAAAATAATAATAGTTGTTACAAGAAAATGTTTGACCATCCTCTCCATTGCTTTTGAAAGTCGTTTAATTTCATATTGTTTGTGCGGATACATTTTTCTGGTGTTTAGTAATTTTGCTTCTTTTTTAAATTCCCGAAAGCTTGGGTTTTTTCCAGCAACTCTTTCTTTATATATATGAAGCTTTCCCAACACTAACATTAAGGGGGGGGGGGGGGGGGGTTTGTACTGGCGCTATTCAAGACCAATATTATTGAAAGAGGTGTAACATCAAAATTAATACTGGCAGGTGTACTCCAATCGATCCACTCTTTTATTTGTTCCAGAAGTTGAGGAAGCAGACACCCAACAAAGATATGTATCAAAGTTTCACTTTCCGCTTTACAGACAGGAGCAAAGGTCATCTTGTCTAATTTTCATTTTCAGCAACAAATTGTAGTGGCCAATATCCTGGGTATTATTCTATATTGAAACCACCTAAAATGAAACGTCATTTAAACTTAAAATTTAAATCACGATCTGCCACTCATCTTCGTAACTGACAGTTAAAGTCGTTTTGCCATTTGTCCGAATTCCTTTGCACTGTATGTGAAGTATATTTCATCAAGATTCATAATAAACTCTACAGCCTAGTTTGTTGCACGTAATAATAATTCTGCATTCCTTGGCATCAGAGGGTTTAGGAGTTTGGTTATTTTACCTGACAGATTCCATGTTTCTGTATAGCTCTTAGCAAACCGGTATATTCGAGAAAAATTTGTTTTAACATTAAATGTGCTGATAAAATTATCAATAGTCTGACACATCCATTTTCATCTAGTATATCGTTAAAAATAGAACGCCATTTGAGACCCAATGCTTGTAGTATACTGGGTTGACACCAATATTAATTTTGTCTTTCCACAATAAATATGCTTATATCGCATTACAATCCAAATTTAAATGATTGAAAATTTTAATTAATTTAATTCAAATCAGATGTCGTCAAAACTGTGTCGTGTTTGAATTTGTTTTTTCATTTTTTTGAATCTATACAAACCCTCCAAAAAGATTTCATTCTGAGCCATATCTGTCGATTAGATAAAACAAAGTTTCCATTTTGGTTCCCCTCAACAACACGTCTTATCCAATTTGTCTTAAGCCTTTTAGTGGAATTAACATTTGGCATTTGTACACCTCCGTTTTTTTAATTGTGTGTCATTTGCACACGCTGACTTTTATATGTTGCCTTGCAAATAAATTTAAAGATTTCATCTTAAGCGTTTTCATATATTCAGGGCCGGGACTTGGCAACTCTGGCCAATATAACTAAGTTGTGCTAAACACAAGGGCCTTCACTACACTAACACGTCAAAGAACGGTTAGATTACCCAGCCTTTGTAACACGGTTTACCAAGGGGGGGGGGGACCACCCCCCTCGAGAATTTTTTATATACGCACCCGATCGTGCTTATGATTTGATTACCAGGGATAGGCTATGGTCCTCTCTGTTCCTGATACCAACAATAAAGTACCAACATACCTAGTATGGCGTCACAGTGATTTGTCATCAAGTCCGCGCGAGTCTGCAAAATTGTCATTTTCCATAAGAAAATATGCGAAAATCCACTTTTGCCGCTAAAAAACGTAGGACTATCGGATTTTAATGCGGTTCTTTACAGATCTAAATGATGGCAATTGGGCTAGTTTACAAAGAGTTTTAGAGCCAATGAAGCCATAATATTTTCAAAAATCTACCATAAAATATCCTTGGGTTGCAACCAACCCCCCTACCCTTCGACTTTGATGGCTACCCTAACCCCGGTGAAGGTGTGTTGTTACACCGTGTTATGCTAATAAAATTTCGCTGTGTTTTGTAATGTAATAAACCGAAGCGTCATGTAATAATTTTGGACGCGTTATGTAATAAAACGCCGTTAATGTAATAAAAATTGACGCGTAATGTAATAAAAAATTTTCGTGAATGTAATAAAAAAAAATTGACGCGTAATGTAATAAAAATTAACGAGGTTATATTAATAACATGACAATATATTTCGAAAATTCAATAATTTGAAACAAATTAAAATTTCTAGTCACCCACCGGCGTATCCGGGGTGTACTCAGGTGCGCACGAAACAACGCCGATCAGGCCTTCCGGATAACTTATTCCAAAAACCGCACCCGGTAGGTTACTCTGGTTTATTGAACTATACTCGGTTCACGTTGATACGTTCGTTCCCAACTGGAGTTTGGACCTATTCATACGTCGGAGAGGGATAACCTTGCTCTACTGGGAAAATGAAAAATAGAATTCAAATGCACGTGTCACACCGGATTATCTGGAGGACAAATCGGTCATATAACTCACTCACTGCCACTAAAAATACAATTTCATTCATGCATGGAAACGCATAAGTGTATTCAGGTCCTTAAAATGCTCAAATAGTGAGCAAGTTGTTAAATGACAACAAGCCTGAGCCTCATTGAATGTTTCCCCTCCGCAAGAATGGTACGGGGTCACATAACTGATGAATCGAGTGGATAACACTTTAGTGTATTGTCTATGCCTCCCGTTGGTGTGTAGGGGGGCTGGGAAGTGTTGTCATGTATTACCTTCGAACCCCTCTGAAAACAACTTTGAGGTGGATGTATTTTTTAAAAAACTAATGATATTGGGGGGTACATAAACACCAACCATACAAACATAACTGGGAAAAGTAAATTCGATTGTACAGATTCAAAAAGGCGGCCCAAAACGGACGGCAATTTGTAACGCGCACAAATTTCCCCCGCCGAAAAATTAAAAAAAATGGCTATAATCGACAACATAAAACATTTACATTGCTGAAATGAAATACAATTTTAAAAAGTTGCGAATAGCGACACATAGTGCTTATTTTATGCTAATTAGCATAAAAACGCCCACCATGGCCGAGTTTTTCACAAAATATGCGCAAAATGGAATTTAGGCCAATTGACATATAAAATGTTGGTTAAAATGATTTCAGACCACGAAAAACAAAAATGCCGAGTCACAATCATGGACCCTCTCACTTTTACGTGGAGGGCCAATATCAAATAAGCATGTTACTTGGCAGATCACTACAAACTAAACACACCTTGATTTTTTGGTGTTTTTATGATTTAATACCAATAATTAGAGGTGGTTTGTGCTAAGCAAATTTTGTTGCGGTTCACCTCGAAATCCAACATGCGGCCAAATGGCCGCAGTTTTGGCTAACGACAGTATTTTGGGGTAATGTCCTAGTGAGTCCAAGCACCTTGTTCTTGGTGGCATATTGAAGATAATTTAATTATCTTCAACATGATGATACCAACCTTTGGGGGTTTTATTGTTATCTACATACCGTTTGGGGCCAAAAAGGCATTGTTTGCCATTTTTTTCAAACAAATGATGGTACTGAAATACATTTTCCCCTATATATTCAAAATTGTTCGTCAATTGGATCAAAGACCTTCTCAGGAATTTGCCCTCATATAATATGCATCTGTGTGAAAAGCACAGGATCATAGTAAGTTTAACATGAAAGTTATAAATTATTGTGTCTAAGAAATGAATGGGGTTCTTAATCACAAAAAACGCAATATTTGCACATTTCTCTAAACCATGAACAAATGTGTGTGTCCAATACCATATAAATGCTATATGACAGGTTTTGTACTAACATAATAAAATTGGGTTTTCAGTTGCTGCAATGGCTGATGATTCCTTTTTTACGCGTTAAACTCTAAATCCAAGATGGCGGCCAAAATGACCGCTGCTTTGACAAAACAGAATTTATAGGATACAAGGGTTGAAGAAAGCCTACAATCAGCATGTGATTGGTGTCATTTTAAAGCAAATCAACTTTTTTACAGGATCAATATACCATGCTTGATGGGTTTTTTTAAGGTGGTATCATTAGAATTTGAATTACTGCAGCAAAATGTGAGTTTTTGATGTTTTTTTACAAAAAGAGATCAAGAAAACGAGACATTTTTTTCTACATCAATTAAAAATTCTTATTAATGGTAATTATCTACTTTAGCACTTTGTCCCTATACAATATGACACTGTGAAAAAGCATCTGCTCTCACAAAATATTCTGTTAAAAAAGTTATAGAGCCATCCAAAGTAAATGTGTCACACTCATAAAAACACAGGTTTTAGAACATCTATATAAACATGTAAGTCTTAAACGATCAAGTACCTGTACTATACTAAATTTTAAGGTTTTGTAAATGATCAAGAAGTACAAATAGCATCAAAAATGGCACCCAGGAACCCAATGATTGCTGTTTTCACTTTAAGAATTTACTATTTGACATAGCTCTAAATAGTCACTAACTTAACAACTGATTGTAGCATGCTTAACTGCTACCAAGTTGTCATTTTCAAATATGCGCAATTGCCCAAAAAAGTGTTGATAAAATATATTTTGAAGTTGGTACAATATTGCTCATTACTTAGGAAATACATACATGATTAAACAGATTCATTTTGTCCTTTATCTAAGTTCTGTATTTTCTACTAAGTATTATGTAAGAATAGGATTAAGTAACTTAGTAGATAATCATCTGTGTCTGACTTTTATATCTGTGAATATTTCTTAAACATATTTTTAATGATTATGACTCGTTTCTCAGGATAAATAATTGCATTGATAGGCTGATTCTTGCACTTCATTGGACAAGTGCAAATATCTGTACATTCAGTCCATTTTCTTGTACCCACAGTGGTTGGAAGTGCAATCGGCATTTATCTCCAAAACAACATGTATCCCCCAAAAAGAGATGGGGGGTAGTATGTCCATCCAATTCAATTGAATCACCTTGGAGCTGTTACAATCTATCCATGCCCAAGTGGAGATGGAAGGTCTTCAAAGAATGTGGTATGTCTTTAGTAGCCACAATATCCTATTTCCCTCTGCTCTCGAACACAGACATATTGTCACTGCCTGTCAGGGATGAGCTCCTATAAGCACATCACACGCTGATTCTCAAAGTTTTTGTTAATGGCGGAATTGATTGTAAACGGACGTGTTAGATGAAGTGAGTTAGAAATAGACATTTACTTGAAGTCCATCCCAGTCCACAAGCAGCTGATATGCCAATACCATGACATTGGTGTCCGGAGAAAATATTACCACAACCTCTAGGCTGGGGGTACTGAATGAAGCAAAGTGGGCACGCAGGATTAGTCTGTGATCGGGTTCCTCGTACTTATACCGTTATCTGGATTTCTTGGCATGCATTCATGACCATGTTTACTTTTAATCATAGCATGAGTATATCGATGTTGCAAAAAGATCACGTCTATCTATAGTCCTAACATACTTGTGATCTTTCCACTCTTCAATTTAAGAAATTGTCAAAGGACTCTTTGATCTTTCTGTCTCTTAGAGATTTTCTTAGCTGCTTGGCACTAGTTGTTTGGGGCTAGCAATTGTAGTGGGAATTAATTGCCCTCGACTGATTCCATTCTGGGAATCGATCAGCATTTTTTATTGATATTGTATCGGTATCACAATGCATTCTGTTGTTAATGCCCTGCGGCCTTGTTTCATTATGATTTTAATTATTTGCTCGGGTAAGCGCCTCGGAGATTTGGCAAATGAAATGTTGAATTCCTATGAGAAAGGAAAGGAAACATGTCGCTCACCAAATTGGTCACCACAGACTTGCATGTTCTGCAGCATGACTGATCAACATGAGAACGTAGCGAGATAATCCTGAAACCAGGGCTTAATCCTGATGGTGCAGCAGAATAGAAGACTATGCAAGCTCGACTAGCTTTACGATAAATTGCCAAAAATTGGCCATACGCTTCAATGACAAAGCCAAAGAAGTACTCAAATTAAGAGGGTGGGCCATACACTGGCAATCCTTTTTCAAAAAATACTGAGTCATTACAATGGACCTATGGTTTAACATCGATAAATTCTTGAGTATTCCACTCGGACCCCTGCCATATTCACTAGAAATAGATGGTGTCCTGCAAACATCAACTTATGCATGAGTTGGAGAAGTGGTCAAACAACCAGAGGAAACACCAAGCCAAAAACTCTTTTAATTGTTTATTTTGGATGCTGTGGCCACTATTTAGACTGTGAAATTTGTACTAATTTAATAGTTGGTGATTTGGCGGAGACAATAATGAAAAATCAAATGAAACAAGTTCCTCAATGCATCCAGCAACATTTGATTGGGTGCTGTGATACATTAGCTACACTAATAAAAACGCGTGAGTCCAGGATGTAGAACAGTAGAAGACAGCTTCTCCACATTAATTGCTAGCCCCAACCACCAAGTTGTGATAAAAGTAGCCTAAAGATCCTAAGAGATGAAGGTTTCAAAGAATAGTCCTTAGCAAATTTCTAAAGACTAAAGAGATTTGAAATATAATTTTTGGTCTATTAATTGAAAATAGACACGTGGAAATAAAAATAGTCACCTAATTAAAAAAAAATGATCATCGAAAGTTTGAGGCAGGAAAAGGATGTTACAACAAAGTTGTGATTTTCTATATGAGGGGACTCAATCTGAACTTAGCTATTTCACCTGGGAAAAGCATTATGTAATGCAAAAACACCGATTTGCTTGAAAATTGAGGGCACCCTCCTCGGAAATCTCTGAGTCAGCCTTAGTTGAATAGTTGGAAGAACTCAAGTATGATAGGATTATAGATGTGACGTGTTGACGTGTATTATTTGCAACATTGTGCTCCACATGATATGGATTTAACCAAGAAAATTCCAGAGTTCATCTTTTCTTTGAGGAAGGAAATTGCAGGTTGGAGACTAATCCTGCATGCACACTATGCTTCACTTCTGTTACACTACACCAGTGCAAAAATACAAATTAGTAAGAAAAAATGTTTTCCAATAGTTAATTTGTACTCTATTAAATTAGACAAGGTAATTGCACAATTAACTACAGGAAAAAATATCGCGCTCCCGATACCGATGTCAGGGTATTGGCATCAGCTGCTTGTGGATGGTATGGATTCATGCAAATGGTCTATTTCTGACAGAAGAAACTGCATCTCGAATGTTACATCAATTGTCAACGCCATTGAACAAAATGGGAAAATCAGTATGTAATTACCTTTCATTCACTTAACAGGCTGTAGTTGCTTTCAAGGGCAAAGAGAAATGTAGGTATTGTGGATACTAGAGAATGATACCATATTCTCTGAAGCTTGTATGCCTTTAATGCAGGGTTCCAGAAGTTACGTAAAAAACCGGGTTCCGCATATACTGTACAGGGGTCAATGATCTTCGGTCCACCATGTTTAGTTTCTGGAAGGATTTTATCCCGCCCACGAGTTAGATAGAGTAATATGTAACTCTTTGGATCCAGCCCAAACTTCTTCCTTGCAGAGTGACTTACGGAAAAACAGGTACTGAGGGGCCAACTACAAGGTACATCATAATAGGCAATGTGTCATCGAGAGCAAAAGACCTTCCATCTCCACACGACCATGGAAGGATTGTAAAGTCCAGGGTGGTGAATTCAAATTGATGGGATGGATGACTGCAAGCACCATCGTTTTTCTGGGAAAACCCGGGGGGAGGGGGGTGGGGGGCCACTCACATATGAAATTGATATGGGTGTAAGGCTCGCGCTTCAACGCAGGGATTCGGTGACCGGACTGAAAAAAAAAATAAGGGTGTTTTTGGGCGACAGACATACAATTGCTTAAAACTAGGGGTTTTATTTAGTGGACGATTTGCAAAAAATTTTCAAAAAAAGTGGGTTTTGGTGAATTTGCCAACAAAATTTTCTAAAAAATAAGTATTGGGTTTAAAAAGTTGCAAAATTAGCCCCAAAATAGGGTCTTTGGGTTGACAGTAGTATATTTTAAAAAATATGGGTTTTTGGGGTGATGGAAATTTAAAAGTTTTTGGTTGACAACGATGCTGAAAAAAAGGGTCGGTTCTTAACACCCTTACATACGTGTCACTTCCAAGATGGGAGTTCCCCCCCGGGGTTTTTTTTAATGGAATATTTGCGGCTGCAATGCCGATTGTACTCCCAACTAATGTGGGTGGGTACAGGGATTTGCACTTCGCCAAAGGAATGCAAGAACGAGCCTATTAATGCAGATATTATAAATATATTCTTTGTATATCGTTGGGAAGAACACTACCGGCTGAGACACAACAACAAAAATGATGGTTTCACTCGTGTGTATATTGAATAAGAATGGGCCAATGAATGCAACTTCAAAAAATAGTTTATCACACTTTTGGCAAATACATATTTGGAAATGGACAACTGGCAGAGTGAACAATGTGCTACACGCAGTGCTTATGTAGAGGTTCTAGTGAAAGAAGCTATGTAAAATATTGAAGTGAAACATCAAGTAAAGAAAATTTTTTACTTTTAACATGACATAACCACATGCTGATTGGAGGTTTCTTCAAATATTATCCTTAAAAATGAATTTGTGTCAAAACGGCGGCCATTTTGGATTTCGAGGTTACCGCAAAAAAAAAAAACAAAAAAATAAATCAAGTAAGTGCCATTGCAACTGAAATCAAGCATTTATTATGGTTAGGTGATCAAAAAACTGTCATATAGCATTTTATATGGTAATGACACACACATTTGTTCTTGTGTTTAGAGAAATGTGCAAAATGACGTTTGTGTGATTAAGACCCCATTCATCTTAGAACATATAGATTTAAGTTTAAACTTGCTATGATCCTGTGCCTTTTCACACACAATGCAGATTATATGAGGGGAAATGCCTGAGAAAGTCTTGATGCATTCTGAAGAACAATTTGATATATGGGGGAAACTGTATTTCAGTACGGCATCATTTTTTTGAAAAAAAAAAATGGCAAAAAATATGCCTTTTTGGACCAAAACGGTCTGTGTAGATAACAATGAAACCCCAAAAAGTTGGTATTTTGTAGATATATTAAATTATCTTCAAAGACACCAAGAACAAGGTGATTGGAGACTCACATAGGGACATTACCCTCAAAACGTACGTTAGCCCAAACGGCAGCTTTGGCCGCCATCTTGATTTCGAGGTGACCGACAAACAAAATTTAATTTAGCACACCTCTGAAGTATGTGTATTATCATAAAAAATACCAAAAAAATCAAAAGGTGTGCTTAGTTTGTAGTGATCTGGAGGGTAACTCAAAAACTAGCATGATATTTGGATTTGCCCCTTCGCTTACTATACACTTCCGCCTGACTAAAAACCCCTTTTCGCGCGTACATATTATATTGTCCAATTGGATTTTTACGCTCTTTATAATCATGCAAACCTAACATCCACCGGGGTATATTATAGGTATTGCAGGATGATCAAAGTGAGGGATAGAGAGGGATGGCAACCCCTTTCGGAGAGAGACGAGAGACAGACTAGTACATATAGGAATATCACAGGCACTTGATTTGGTAAGAAAGGATAGCTATGGTCCTCTCTTTCGAAAATGAGTTAGTACCACAAGTCCATAACATTACGTCAAAATGAATAAGTTCGTGTGTCAGCAACATTAATTAATTAGATAATAGTTTGGGTCCCTACCCCCCTCCCGGCACCAGTGGGAGTGTTTGTTTTAAAGATAGAAATAACAAACCCTGCTGCCAGAAATATTGTTTCGCTTATGTTACAGTAATATGCATTAAATAAATTATATAATCAGAAAAAATTAAACCTTATGTGCTGAAAAGAAGCAATTAATCTTGCAAACTGCCGCCTTTACTCTATCAACCCTTTGGCCAGCACATGTCATCCACCCCCCTTAGTACTGCCCACAAAAACAACACATAAAAATGGTATGTTTGTGCAAATGTAAATTGTCCTGTAGAGTTAGCTTTAAACATCAAAACGTTAAAAGCAGCTGGTGGAGAAACGTGTTGATGTATTGCGAAAACAAATGATTGCCCTAATTCAGCGGATAAACCTGAAAATTGGACGGTATAAACAACAACAATACTTTGAATTTGGCAAAGGGTTCAAGCGCTATATGGTACATATATTTGAGACTTTTTATGGTCTCCGTGGTTAACATTTCACATTTTCACCCACATTTCGGTAAACATCGATTCTTAGTGATGAGGACGAATTCATTTGAAAAAGCCTTTCATCTAAATCTGAATTAACCACTTTATAACTGATCTCTTTCGTTCCAACATTTGATTTTGGTGAAATCAAAATTCTTTAAGAAGGATGTACATGTCCTTAAAATCAGGTTAGGAATTTAGTGTAAGGGGGTGCATGGGAAAACCCATTGAATGAACATATGCTAGTCTAGCCCATGATTTCCACCATATCTATCTCATACCGGTAACGTAAGTTAACCTGTTGGTAGCATTCAAAACAAAGGACATATGTCAAAATGACGAAAAAATGATAATTTCGTTTCATTTAGGGGTTAATTAACATAAGTTGTTCGTTGATAGTGAGAATATGTTTGGTTATATAGGAACACGAATCATGTTATCTACTTTTGAAGGACAATATGCAGCAATGGGATAACATCAGTTTTTGAGCCGCACGGGCTAGGATCCGGGGGCACACCCACTTGGAGGTGATGCGTATGTAAGGCTGTTTGTGAAGACCCCGATTTTAAACTGTACCCAAAGACCATGTTTTTATGCAAAAATTTTACAATGTTAACCAAAGAACCCGTGTTTTTTTTGAAAATTTTGCCCAAAACTTTAACCCAAAGATTTTTTTTTTATTAGCAAAATTTTGCAATCCGAAAACAATGGTTTTACAAATTTGGCTGCCTAGTACACTCAAAGACCCAATTGGTTGCATATCCTCTGTCGCCGAATACCCCTATGTTTGGAAGCGCCGCCTTGCATCCATATCCATTTCATATGTGGAGGTGGACCCCTCGGGGGGCGAGCACTCGCGCACGCGTTTATTTTTTTTTAGCATAACCAACCTCCACGATATAACCTCGTAGTCACCGGCAAGTCATGGTCGTTTGATTGCTATCATAATTATATATAATAATTGTAGTCAGGCCCGTTGCCAGGAATTTTTGGGGGGGCGGATTTGCCAGGAAAAGGACCTTAGCGACGAAGTGGCACAAAATTGCGGTTGGCTCGTTGCGGCTGCCAGGTTGCCTAATCATTTTGTGTCGCATGCCTTAAGGCAGAAAAGAAAGACAAAATAGGGCTCACTTTGTCCACTGTTGATGTCGTCTGTTGATGTCTGTTGATGTATGTTTGTTGTGAAAAAGCCTTGTAATATCCGCATACTGCGATGGATTTAACCAAAACATGAGTCATAGATGCAACATGGGATCCCTCATTTTTATGAGGTCAAAGTCAATACCAGGTCAAAGGTCATGTTTTTGGGAGTTCAAGTTGTTGTAGATGAGGCTTGAAACTGTAAAAATTGACAAATTGAAAAGCTGAAGTTCAATTGGAACAAACTTGATTTATTAGGGGGCAGCGCTGGATCCCTCATTTGTAGCTGAGGTTCAAAGGTCACATGCCAAGGTTCAAGGTCATGTGAGGTCAAGTTTTCAGATAGGATGAAACTGTAAAAATTGACATAAACTTGAAAAGTTGAAGTTCATTGGAACCAAATTTGATTCATATACGTGCAACATTGGATCCCTCATTGTTGATGCCGTCAAAGGTCTCATGCCAAGTTCAAAGGTTTCATTGTGCGGCCGATCATTACAACCACGACAGACAGGCAGAAACACAATGGGTCCGAGGACCGATGTAGTTGAGGCGAGGGGGTTGAAATGGAGGTATAATACTAGTAATGATGCGTACTGTTATGATAATATCATGGCAGCACAATACTTAAAACAACAGCTTGTAGATTAGATAGGCAGCAAACTTAAACATGACAAGCGGACCTTCGCATGATAATGATATAGCGGACCTTTGTCATTTGGGGGGAGGGGGGGTGCGTCGCAACCCTTGGCCTACTGCCCCTGATTGTAGTAAGCGGGGTACTACGGTTGTTCATTAACTTTAGATGTCTTGTTTTTCATAATTTTTTCATCAAAACCCAAAAATATGCACGTTCGAAATAAATCACGAAAAGAAAGTTTTGTTATCCATTGGACTAAGACGGTACATGACATAGGGAAGCGCGACATTTTAAACCTTCAAATCTATTGAATTGGGTATGTTACCCTCGTTTTCAAAATAAAGCGAACTATAATTTCCGTTTTGTGGAGGTTCATTTACTCCTCTTTGTAGGTAGTAAAAGTTGTCATCGGAGGAATATTATCACGTCAATATGTCCGTACTGGTTGGAAATCAAATAATACCAACTTTCCTCAACAGGATCAAATCTGAAACAGCTTTTTCCAATACAACGAGATGATATGCAAGGTTGTCACAACGGCATATTAAGTGAATGGACCCACATTACAGGAGAGCTGTATGATTTTTTTGTCCGAACAAATTGAATAAAAACCACACAGGGCCTCTATCAACGATGCATTTATCAAACACCTGAAATCAAAGTAAGTACAAACAATCTCTTGTTCGTATGAACATGCTTTGAAGCGCCCCTAATTCGTGCATGGGTCTGTCATCAAAGTTTAAGAGTCAAAAGTCAATATTCACATGGACCCAGTTTTTTTGTCGTTTGTCAGTGAAAATCAGTGTATTGAATAAAAGCAAGGAAGAAAATATGTTTGTCACGTTGACCAAATCATCTTGTTGGGTCCCAATGATGAGTAACAACTTTCTTTCGTATTTTTTTTTCGAAAGCGATATATTTTTTGAAAATAAATAATAAAAACCGGACATCTAAGTGTAATTGAACAGACAATAGTATAAACTATGGATTACAAGTTATAACCAAAAAACGCCTTTCTGCCAAATAGGTTGTAAAGCAATGGGTATTCATTAAGAGTGCAGATAGAAAGGTACTTGGTTCGTGTCCCGTTTAAAACCTTTCTTTGAATTTAATCAGTTTCACTATTTTTAGAGTAAAAGAATTATACTCAACTATAAATTCGGCGTAACAAAACACGTCAGTATAAGTGGTATACTGGCGTAATGTAATACAATTGCGTTATAATGTAATAATATTTTATTACATTAGGTGGCAATTTATACATTACATGTGTTATTACACAAACACGGCAAAATATTACATAACGCGTTCACTTTGTTACGCGACATATATTGTGTTATGTTATTCGTTGTAATGTAATAATCGACGCGTATGTAATTAATTCTGCCGTGCAATGTAATAAAAAGGGTAATGTATAAAATTGCCTCGTAAGTAATAATATTTATTACATACGTGCAATTTTGATCCGAAAATAAATAGGATCCGTTTCGGTATATAGGGTAGCTGGTACCTATAGAATGAAAAAGCGATTATCTACAAGGGCGTAAGCTCAGGAGAGCATTAGAGGCAATCCAGACATGCTCCTTGTTGTGATGGTGGGCGCTGTTGCCAAAAGGCTAGGCCCTCCGCTGAATGTGAAAACTGTTGGATTTGGCGTCGGAAGGGCAATCCGGTCAATTATTTTTTGCTCCAATAAATCCTCACCACCAGTAGTATTGATGAGTGTGAGGCGTGTATCCGGCCACCCTGTTAGCTGGGGACAAAACGGATTTAAAACTTTGGTTTAACTAACTAACTATAGTCCGAAAATTAAATAATGTCCTCGATTCCGAAAAATTATAGTAGGTCCGTTTGAAGACCTTTTGCACAGTGGGTCTAGGGACTCGGACGGAATAGCCGACTTTCTTGCATATTCGGAAAGGGAGTAAGTAGCAAACCCAGTTGGCCGTTAACCAGAACTTTGCAATATGGGGGCACGGGGAAAAAAAGGGGGGTGCCGAGCATTTTTCTGAGGGGTGAATTGTGTCCTTCTCCATAGACCACTATTGAAAAAACAGTCAGTTCAATTCGTGGGATGGCGGGGGGGGGGGGGGGGGACTCAGCTTCTGGGAAGGGGGGCTCGCGCCCCTGGTTATTTCCCTATTTCGAGCCACTTTCCCACATGCCTTCCCCAATCCAACCTCCACCTGCTTGGTACGTCACTCCTAAGCCCTAACCATAATACCCGGGGTACATATGGGCGCCATGCCCCCAGCCATTGCCGACACAAGGGACAACACCGTGGAATGTTTAAATTATTATAAGATAGGTTAAGGCATCGTGCGATATGTTTCAGAAACTTAGTAAAGCCAAGGCAAAGAATGGGGAAAAGACATTAGCCAGTTTTAAGACAATGACGAATGCGCTAGTTATGTTTCAACAGTTTGTCCCGTTCCCAGCCCAAACATAAGGAGTGGGGGCCGTGGGTGGTCACCAGACACCAGCCATCCCTTAGGTAACATTCTAAAAATCAAAGGTTGATAAGGATGAAGCCACCCCACGGACTCAGGGCGTGATTCCTTAGTAAACCAAAAAATGGGGGCCGAAGTTACACGAGGCGAAAACATCCACCAAGATTAAGGTCAAGAATAATTCGAATCAATACTGACGGAAGACAAACGGAAGAACCCGACGGCCCGCACAAACATGGCGCGCAAAAAGACCGCGGACACACACGCGCACCCACACCCACCCAACACATTACCCTTACACAACAAACAGACCCTCTCACACACACACACAATAGTCGCAAAATCTCGGAGTCACTAGGCCTCCTAAGTCAAACTAATACATACAAATGCCATTGTGATTACATAACGCGGTAATTTGTATTACATTACGCTTCAATTTTTTTATTACATTACACGAAAATTTTTATTACTACGCGTAAAATTTATAGTACATTACGCGTCAATTTTTTATTCATTACGCGTTTTATTACATAAAACGTCAAAATTTATTACATTACGCGTTCGCGTTATTACATTACACGAAATTATTATATAACACGGTGTACAAGGTGGCTACCTTCACCATTTTTTTGCTCCTAAAATGAACGGAAAGGATGAGAGACGATTACTTTGAAGTTTTTCCGATTTTTTACGTTTTAGCGCCACCGGGCGAGTTCGATAGGGCCAGGTGGTGTAACCACCCCCCTGGTAAGCCGAGGTTAATATTACTTTATTTGGATTTATGCTTAAATTTCAAGATTTTTGGTCAAGTGATAACAAGTACATAGCAATTTGGTAGGTTTAGAGAACTAAACGGAAGTCACACTGCCATAGTTTTTCATTTTAAGTATGCTAACAGACCCAAATATAACAGAATGAGTTTCTTAATTGTCAAGGTCATAAGTATTTCTACGTAATCATATACGTATTTATATGTTATTATACAATTCACCCGGTCGAGAAATGGTTAGAATCTTTAGTTTACAAGTGCCAAAAGGAAAACAAAAAACTAGAATAGAGCAGTAGCAAACGCCGATTGTATCTTGCGCTATAAATCTAAGACCTTCTCTGTTGGTCATTTGCGAGTTGAATAGAAATTATGTATTCCTGAAAACAATTCTTTGTCAATTTCTACATAAAGCTAACCACCAACGCTTACTTTTGGCAAACTAGCTGTGAAAAGCTTAACAACACTGCGTCTATGAATAAGAAGTACAGGTAACATCGTAGCTGGTATTTTCTGCCGTGGATCAAGTTGGATGTGGGCGACAACATAACACATCGGCGTGACAACACAGGAGTAAGCCCGAACCACCCCTCTTTGTATGTTAAATGGCGAGTGTAATGTTAACAAAATGAAATACGTCGATCCTGGGTTTCATAACGGAAATCATTTTTTACCGAACTCCCTGTCCCACAATGCCCCAACGATGTACGAGTAGAATGCATCACTCCATGCACGCTGCGCGGTTTTAGTGCGCCTCCTTTAAAACTACGCGAACATTTATGGCGGGACAAAAAATTACAAGCCAATCAAAGAACCGTTACTGGTTAAATGTATGTCCAGCAAACGGTTTTCGCCCACAGTTATGACAGAAAAATGACCGTATGACACAAACCACAATAGAATATAATGTGCTATTTATTTTATATACTTGTACATCGTTGGTGCTGTGGGGATAGGAATTTCGGTTAAAAATGATTCCGGTAGGAAACAGGATCGACCGTATTGTGACTTGCACCTGGGAAGTTCGAATATCATGGGACAGGTTCAAAGAGTGCGCCAGTCAAGAAAACACCCCACTTCCCAACACCTCAATCACTCCACTAAAAAACACCCAATTTGGATGTTTTTAGAGAATGCACATAATTTCAGATTTGTTGGGTGAACCGATAATGGTCCGATTTTTCAATGATGTTTTTCCCTCACATAGAAGCATATCACCAAAAATTTGGGTTACAAATTTGAGTTAATCAGTCGAGTCCGTTTGGATATAGAAGCAAAATGTGTATTAAATTGGCCATAGGGCAGTGTGCGTTGGATTAATGAAGTCGCCACATTTGGCGACGTTTTGATTCAAATGTGTCATTCAGAAAGACACATTTCGGATTAAAGGATGATTGAATTTCTAACCAAAATCGTGTTTTTTGCAACACATAATGCCAATGTCCACATGCTAATCACTATGTGAAATAGCTAAGCGCAAATCGGTGTCCTTAAATCCTAACGTCTTTTTCGAGGAAAGTGACTACCAACCTGACAACCTGCAAAAAAAGGAGGTAGCAGCTGGTAGCGTTATTTTCAGTTAGATCTAGGCGCCAATTTCTCCTAAACAAGGCAAGGCGTCCGCTCCTGATTTTTGAAAAGTGCAAAAATGGAAATTAGGGACGTTAGGGATATTGAAAATTCACAACTTGTATAGAATTCCGAATCCGCGAACGTGGTTATACATAGTATCTGTGATATCGTTATACTATAAGGACACAGTAACGACCTTTAGATTTCAGGTTATGCGAATGAAGATATTTCCCAGACAGCAATTACACATTGGCCCAACAATGGTTCTCCAGGCAATCTTGAATCTTGGACATGGGCATTTTGTGGTGGCCTTTATGCGTATGTTATTGGTCGGCAACGCAATATTGGTTTTTCCGCGGTTATCTTGGCATCGGCACAGTGGCAATTGCATATTGTGCCATTAAAGGTTTCTTGGCAGCTATGACACGGCTTCATATCGACACCGCTTACTGGTCCAATGTTGTGAGGAATAGTAGCCCTAAGATAAGCAGCCAGTATAGAGCTCATTATTGGAATAACATTGGCCCATATTAACTGAAAACCAATGATTGCTTTAAAAATAGAGGGCGAGAATAATGTCAAATATAGGAACACATAAGATTCAATATTCAAGATTCAATTTATTTTAAGCATAACCTAACATGACAGAAATGTATAATACAATATTATATTAATATCGACATAAAGTATCATTGGTAATCAGTTACTAAGATGATGAATAGGGGAGAGATATGATATGCTAGTGAGGACGAGTTATATGGACAACCTGATAGGGGCTTATAGTATTGCTGGCCTTGTAATCCATACAAGTAAATAGACTCAATGAAATAATGAAGAAAAGAAAATAAGGTACTATAGTAAAATATTACATAAGTAAATACGTAAATATATTTAACAAAGGTAATTAACAATATATCTAAGCTAAACAAACAATTCGGGAATACAAGAAACGGGAATTGGACAGGAAGGACAGACGGTTCAATATGTCATTGCTGAGGTATAACTATGGCATAACGAGGAGCGAGGTTAGAACGAGGTGAAAATAGAAATGAGGGTAGAGATAGAAATGAGATGAGAAGAAAATGAGGAGAGAAATAACCACTTGTGAGTATTTATTTAAGAAATGTATTGGTTGATGAAATGCATTTTCAGTTGAGCTTTAAAAGTCTTTTGGTTTTTTAATTGTGTGTGGATGATTCTGGAAGATCATTCCAAAGTCTTGCGCTTGCGGGGGGGGGGGGGCCGTGGTACTGAATGAAGTGCTTTTCAGAAGGAAGAATTTTAGGAGGGGAAGATGAAGTTTGACGGCTTGTCTGGTGTTATACCTGTGGAGTTGTCTATTGTGGTAAAGTAAATGCTGAAGTTCGGAGGTAATGGTTGTTGTTATAGTCCAAACATTAAGAAGCGGAGCGGCGCTGTTTGCAGTTGGTTGAGGTGATTTCAAGTTAATTTCAATGAATGAAAATAAAATGGCCAAGTGTGAGTTCTGGGGGGGCGGGGAGATGAGTTTTGTGAAGTAGTGCGAATGGCCCATTTCTGTTTGGTGTTTTAGTTTGCTCAGTCGTGAATGATAGTTGGAGACCAAGATGATGTTACAGTAGCTAGGGTATGGGAACTAATGTGTTGTATAGTGATTTTAAGGTGAGTCCTGGGAGTGGTATTTCACTTGGAGATTAGTACCAACTGGTGAGACGCTTTGGTAAGTAAAGAAATTTGGTTGAATCACCTGAAGAATTGTCTGGCTATCTATTGTTAATCTTCTGATTGTGAGTTGGTGTTTGTATGTGTAATAGAAAGCAATGCAGTTAGTTTTGGAATATTGAGAGATGTTTTGTTAGCCCGAGTTCATGATTTTTTGTTAAAAAAGTGCATTAAGGTTAGGGTTTGAGAGAAAACGGTTTGTGATTCATCTGTAAATATGAAAAGTAGGGGTCAAGGATTGAGCCTTGCGGGCAGTGGCGTAGCTTAGCATGTTCGGGGCCTCCGTGGACAAACAACACCAACCGGGGCCCCAAGTTTAGTACGGTTTCATTGTTTTCCTTCCTGGCGTATAATGCAAAGCGGCCTATGTACAAGACACAAAGAGAGATATAGGCCAATGCTAGAAATCGAGCGTTACTCCGCAATACACAAACAATTTTAGGTTACAATTGGAATCCCTGCCCTGCTAATTTCACAATAAAATGTTTTTCTAAAATTTTATGCCCAGAACAAGAGTGTTGAAAAGAAAAACTTCAATACTCTTAATTTTGTTGTAAATAATATTTTTTGCGTTTCTTCTTCGGTCGAATTTGCCTTAATAAATGTATTTTATAATCCTAGATGGCAAATATTAGATTCAAAATTAAAATTGTTCGAGTGGAACCTTGGCCCAACAGATAGGTTACTCAATAATACATCGGAATGAATTAATGAACAAGAGCTTACATAACACTAGAGCCCCCGCCATCCAACATCTGAGAATGTTAATTCTATGAAATACTGTACGGTTAGAAATGAACTCTCGCGCTCACTCACTCTTCCTCCCATCCTTAGGGCCCTTTAATCTCCGGTTCTCAATGCCCTCATTTTCTGCGAAACAATAGTGTAGACTTCAAAGGGACATTTTTCGACGGTAATAGCCCCGTTCCCAGATAATCCCAATTTTTTTGGTAATTTGAAGAAAGCAAATATTTTTTACCATTTAACCTTTGAATCTTGGGGCTAAAGGATGTTGGTTTGGATTGATGAGCGCAAAAATGCGACCATATTCTTTTACAAAGAGGTAGTGGGAAATTATAATCACGTTTTTAAGCTCTCGCATCACACGGATCCAATATCGGCGGCGAATCTTTACAGATGAAGGTTTGGGGTGAAGGTCATTCTCATAGATATAAAAACTTTTTAATCGATCGTCCCCCTCAAATGACATCGGTCAGGGCTGAATGTGCCATTGTCTGTCAAATACGGAAAAGAATGGGTCCACACTTTAAGGAAAAACATAAAGTCATCCTTGGGCTCATAACGTGTCACTGAATCCAGTAAACGAAAGTTGCTTTAGTCTTCAAGGCCCCCCTCAACTCTCGTTTTTTTCTCTAGAACTTTGGGGCCCCATTCCTCATTATGCTAGAAAAATGTGCAGGTCAGATTGCCAGAATTTGCCATTGGGTCAAAAGGCCCAGAATGGATCCAAATTTAAGTACAGAATAACAAACAATGAGGACCCAGACGAGGGTCACAATCCAATTTTGGTAGCTGGGGCCATGGTAAATGGCCCATAGGTAAGTTTTAAAGCAGAATTGCCACCGGTTGACATTAAGATGGGGCCTCTCGTTCGGGATCTGGCAGGGAGAAGGGCCCCAGGTTAATAACTGCAGCGCCGGATGCAGGTACGCATAGGCCTGTTTTGAAAAGCAAATTTTATAATATTTGTTCTCCCTCGCTCTTTCCCTCCTCTTTCACTTTCTTTTTTCTGGGATAGTGAGAAAAATATATGAACTTTCTCCTGGTAGCAAAATATCCAATTTTGATGGTGTAAAACGGGGGGACAAGGTTGTCGGTCAAGCACTTTTAGCAGTCTAAAGAACTGAATTTTATTGCAAGTTTTTCATGACTATCGTATATTACACACACGGAGTAAATTAACAGCCTTGTTCCTGTCAGGTCAATAACTGTCAGGTAAATAAACAAGAAAGAGGTGGGCCATGCCCACTCTGTTAATTTTTTGGCCCACCCAGTTTATTATCTGATTCCAACATATATTAATTAAATGCAGTGGGTCATTTATAAATTTTGTTTCATTGATGAAGAATTGAAAATATGCAAATAGACAAAAGAATAACCATAAAAAGATGTTCGATCATGATTTGTTTTTAAATTGTCTTTATCTGCCAATACAAAACTTATAAAACTGTGCGGTACAGGAATATTTCCTTAAATATTATTTTTGGATTGTGGCAAGTGGTTTTCTCGGGACCGGGGTACAAATTTGGGCGAGTTAAGTAAGACCGACTAGTGATTCAGCGATGAGCCGAGATTTCAGTGGAAACTAAAAGTAATTCATTCAAATTAAGGTTCCATAACCATAACTGAGTGATCAATTCACAAGAAAGCCTCCATATATGGTGTGTTCTTTACCAACTATGGCTAAATTAACAGCCCAGAAAATGGAAGTCCTGTGCTTATATGGACTACTTCATACCACATATGGCTTATATTCGCCAAACATCCTAATTCGATTTCAAGGCAGGGTGAAAACAAATCAAATATACCAATTATATGGCAACATATTGCTATTAAAGATGAAATTGTAGTTTAAAAATTATTAAACAAAAAGTGATTGTAAAGGGGGACTATTTTGCCAATATAAAAAATATATATAGTTCTCGCGTTTTAAATATGATATCAATAAACATCTCATCCAGGTTTGAAAGCTTGCATCGTAACAATATAACGATATGATTACCTGGTATCTGGTATGGGATATTCATCGGTAGAGCATTTGACGTTGATGCAAAGTAAAGTAAAAAGTTATTCAAGAATGCTTTCAAGTTACATGTAAAAGCGTAATGGCTTTGGTATTTTGAGTAACACAATCACATCGATGAAAACGACGCTTGTTGAAAGTCCAGTGGAATTGTGAAACTTACTGAATACGTTTGTTGAATTCTACAACCTACACTGCCATGACTATACAGCTTGCAGTTTCGTCGTTACCCCTCGATTTGGTACGTTCTTTTGACGCAAACGTATGAGATTTAGCTTAACTTGCTTTTGATAGGGGGCGTAAATTCATTATTCATTAGTTCATTCATGATTGGACGGTGTCTGGGGTGTGTGGATGGATGGATAGAACTGGGATTCTGCATCTGTTACAAAAAGTCAACATGTGGCAATATTTTTCTCATGATGATAGCCAAACCTAGGTTATAGGAGGGAACATGCCCCTACAAATTATGTAATTCTTTACCCCAGTGTCCTCCCTTGAGTCTGACAGGTGTGAGGAACATAAAAAAGATCAACATTGTACAGTTGTACAAAAATATCAAAATTTATCCAATATCCTTGTTTTCTAAATTGGTTATGGCAGCCAAACCTGGGTATATTATTGGAGATCACAAGTCCTATACTCACCTTTTCATTTTCATTTAAGACAGATTGCTAGTGAACTGGGAATCGAAGACAGAATCGACAACACAGCTGAAAAGCCCGCATTCATCACCATTAAAGATCACAAGCAAAACTTTCAAAGCACACCAAATGCCGTCTCATTAACCCACAAAGCCCGAAATGGGACGCGTTAGTAAGACAATACTCGACAGAATTAATAAGGCAATCCGTGAAAAAAACTCAACCTCAACCACTGGACACACAGCATCTCTCTTGATGGTTCAACCACCTTCCCGATAAAAGCAAACTTAAGTTCCTTCAATTCGACATTGTGGATTTTTATCCCTCCATGAACGAATATCTCCTCACCAAAAGCTTACTCTGGGCCAGAAAATACACAAAGATCATGAAACAGACAATCAAGACAATTCTTGCGCTCTGGAGAAGACTTGGGATCCTTCTGTTCGACACAAGGCATCCTTGGAGAAAAAGAGACACCAAAAGCAGTTCGACGTCACCATGGGAGCTTTTGACGGAGCCGAACTCTGCGAGTTGGTGGGCCTCTACATCTTGAACAAACTCGAGCCTCCCTCAACATCGCGAGTATTGGCCTATACAGGGATGACGGCCTAGCGTCATAAATCATGCTCCGGTAGTGCAGCAGACCGAATACGGAAAAAGCTCATCAAGATATTCCAAGACTGCAACCTCAGATCACTGTTGAAACAAACCTCAAAGTCGTGGAATTCCTCGACGTCACCTTTGATCTGAACACAGGAACACACAAACCCTACAGAAAACCTAACGATGATCCCACTTATCACTGCCTCTCTAACCACCACCACCCCACTTCCATAATAAGAAATATCCCCGAATCCATTGAGAGACGTATCAACAAAACTGTCATCAACCGAGGACATCTTCAACAACTCTGTCCCTATCTATGAGATGCACTCAAGTCCGCCGGACACAACCAGAAACTGCAATATTCCCCGAAGAACCAATAAACGATCAACCAAATCGACGCAAGAACAGAACAAGACATATCGTGTGGTATAACCCACCCTTTTCAAAGAGTGTTCAAACAAAAACCATTGGAAACACTTTATCAAGGCTGTCGACAGGCATTTTCCGAAGGGGCACAAGTTAACAAAATCTTCAATAGAAACACCCTAAAACTTAGTTACAGCTGTATGAACAACATGCAACTATAATCAAGGCGCATAACCCCGACTCGCGTCAAGACGCGCAACCAAATCCCAGCGAGAAAACGTGCAACTGCAGAAAAAACAAAACTGCCCCTTGAACGGAGAATGCTTGGCGACAGACATTGTGTATAGCCACATAGTCACAGACACCAGTAATGCTAATTACGTAGGTCTGTCAGTGGGGTAATTTCAAAACCAGGTACTACAACCACAAAAAATCATTCAAACATGAACGTTACCAGAAAGAAACCGAACTTTCAAAGCATGTATGGGATCTAAAAAGAAAAAGGTTAAATTCTCCATAAACTGGCAAATCCTTCAGACGCTCTAGCACTAAGAGTAAGAAACGTGAACAGGTATTTGCAATTTATGATAAGGATAAGGACCTAGCCTAGTGCTTTCGACAGGATAATCGCACGCGACCGTATGGGTCAGTGCAGGCAGCACGAGAGCCGGAGGCTCAAGTGCTGCCTGCACTGACCCATACGGTCAAGTGCAATTATCCTGTCGAATGCACTGAGGCGTGGTCCTTATCCGTCATATACTTTGGAAAAACAATAGTACAAATCATTACATTAACATAATAATTAAAACGTAATTTATCTAAAATTTTGAGGTAGTTTTTAAAATAAATTAAAACACTTCTATACTCCAACATGTCCAAAGTTATACTCTATAAATAGTGCGAAATAGACCTTGACGCAATTCATTGTTGATTAGTTTGTTTTGAAAATGATCTGGAAGTGCGAGAAAAATCAGACTCTCTAAGACGCTTAGAGTGGCTAATCTTTCTCGCACCTCCCTGGCGTTTCAAAACAAACCCATTAGTGATGAAACCTCAATGAAATTGGAAAGAAAGATAGACTTTTCGCACTGCCTTACTTTTTCCAAAACAAACCCATCAGTGACGATTTGCATATAAATGCATATGAATTTTCTTCTACCAATTCCAATGCCCACTGTATTAGATGTTAAGACCAACACAGACATGTATGTACAAAACATGACTGGTTTCTGCATTGAAAACGATTTGTGAATTTTGTTTCTTGAAGTACACTTAATTCTCATGTCCACGTTTATATATACAACAACCAGATAAGTCCCATTCTCTCCGCCGTGCAGAGGATGTCTAACATTGACGACAGCTTGTACGCACGCGTCAATGTATGCCATCTTTGTGCGTGAGTGTAAAAACGCCATCGCTTTAAGCCAGCGCGTGCGGTTTACTGGTGCGCCCATCAAATCTCGCGCTGACGTCACGGCACAGAGGAAGGGAAGTTCAGTATTATAGCAGCTAAACCTTCTGAAAGGCTTTCTAATTTGACAATTATAACATTAAGGAATTAGGAAATTTTATATTTAAGATCAATATTAATGTCAAACGTATCGGCCTGAGAGTACAAAAAAGCTTGTTCTCGTTAATTAAGATTTACGCAGTTTCGGAAAGAAACAGTACAAAATCACATTTATGTGGAATGGTTGCGCATTTTTTGTGAATTCAACTAATACTTTAAACGAGAAGAAACCAATATTTTTTTCAACCACATAATTTACGTTAGAACTGACACCATAGAGTGTAGTACTAAGTTCGTGAGAGGGTATATATACGATGCAGGCCTGTTACTTGATAGTGAGCAGTAAGTAGATATCAATGATTGACGTTATTTCTAGTAGCTTAGGATAGGAGTTGTGATTTGTGGTGACCCGCGTGCATTATCTGGTGACCCGGCATATCGGATGACCCGGCATTATCATGATGGACCCGTGCATATTGACAGAGCCCAGGGCATTCGTGAAAAAAATGCACGCTGAAACAATAGATAAGCTAAAAACGAGAAGTATATGGATTGATCAAAAAGCGAAATCCTAAAATTGAAGACAACAAACTCAACAAGAGAACTGAACATAATATCAGCTTGCGCGTCACCATGGATACAAGAAAAAAGCACAAGCCGGGGGTGAAAGAAGCGTTAATTCCATAGTGTTTACAACACTTGTGATCACTCTGGTGATCGCAACACAATGGATGTGTGTTGTGTGAAACTCCGAGTACGATATATGTAATAATATATGATAGATATAGATAGATAATATATAGGTCCGAATGCAGGACATGCAGGTCGGAATCGTTTTCATAGTGTGAGGTGCGGGTGTGTGTTTGTGTGTGTGGTGGGGGGGGGGTCCGGGGTGGTAAGGGTCACCGATTGCTGACAACCGCCCATGTACCGACATTAAAACGAATAACAGCTTAATAACGACACCAACATGTTAGACGGTGTGTCGGGGGGGGAGTTGTTTCTTTGTACGTGTTTTATTAGCTTAATTGCGGTTGCCCAATTTTGCAAACGGATGTTGACCCTATGGACGAGTGTCATGACCACCACAGCCCAGAGGTAGGTCACGACGACCTGCAGTTGTTTATTGGGTGGTTGTTTGATGAAAAATGTTAGAAACTTCTGTTGCCGTTTGCCTTAATGAGACACATGCCATGGCATTTATTTTCTAAAATGGTAATTTGCATTAGAACTTTCCTATAGGTAATGGCCCTGTCCTTCTTTCGCCTGGAGCCAGTGGAAGAGAGGGAAATGTGTTTCGGGATCTTAGCTTCAAGGTCAAGAAACCCGATTGTTATATGAAACCGTATGAAATGATGTGGGAAAAATGTTTTTCGATCTATAAAACTAGATCCCTTTATTCAATTATCCCCGCATGCCCCGAATTACCTAATTTTATATTTTCCTTGTAGGCCTATATTCTAAACAGAATCTGGTTTGCCTAATTTTGAAACAAAAACGTCTCAACTCATCTGCTCGCTCGCTTCTTCACACATACACTCTCTCTCACTCACGCACTCACTCACTCACATCACTCACTCACTCACTCACTCACTCACGTCACTCACCTCACTCACTCACTCACATCCTCACTCACTCAACTCACTCGCTCGCTCGCCTCTCGCTCACTCCTCACTCACTCACTCACTCACATCACTCACTCACTCACTCACCACTCTCACACTGGCAGTTTATTGCTTCTGACTGTCACAAGAGCCAATTTCTTCTGCGACGCGTACTTGGCATGGGTCGGCGCTTATCTCTGTGCGTCAATACGCAAGGTAAGCTGCGCTTTTTTTTTCGTGTAAATAGGACGCGCTTGAGGCGAAAATTGCAATTTTTAGGCCTATTTCGTTGTCGTTTTTCTCGAAACTTCGTCGTGACAACCAAAAGATCTTATAAGGTTCTTAACATAAGCAGAAAACTCAAAAATCGATCGATTTGTTTAGATTTTATGCCTGGAAAACGGCAACATTTTTCGTTTTTTCCCATAGAGCTCTGTACAAAATTTTGGGAAAATAAACACCTTTTTTTGACAGCCTTCGCTCAAAAACGAAGTCGGTGACCCCCGTTTTTCATTTCAGAATTTGTCACCTACATCAATTAAAATACAATATAATCCAAAAATAAGAAATCGGATCGATTATTTTCAATTATCCTCTATACACCCTTTTAATCATTGGGATTGAAAATTACCTTGGGGACGAAGGAGATACGCAACCCTCATACAGCGCAGCAGGCTACCGTAGGTTCGGCCGCGGTAAAAATTGACCAATTACGCTCACAGAAACGAGGTGCAATTCCCCCCTGGGACTAACTCAGTCCCATGCTGCCTTCTGTTTCATTCTGTTCAACAAACTATTAATCAGACTGTAATAAGCATGCTCAAACCTACGCACGAGCGCACACACACGCATACGCATGCACGCCCTTCAACACACACGCGTACCCACGCTTAAATACATTATTTTGTCGGCGCATTCCCATTCCTGTTTTATATCCTCATTTTTAAACATTATTTCACCTGAAGATCCGAAAGGCGAAACTATCGTCGTGAAGTGGAAATTAAATTAAATCGTTTGGAGAAAGAAGCGTCCATCAGACTCAATTTATTGCTCACTATAGTTATTATTTATTATATATTATCTAATATATATATATATATATATAATATATATATATATAATATATATAGTATATATATAATTAATATATATATATATAATAATAGATAGTGAGAGAGGAGAGAATAGAGAGAGAGAGAGGAAGATGAAGAGAGATAGAGGAGGGGAGCTAGAGAGATTATAATATATAATATATATATTTAATTAATAGTCTTTTATTGCTGGTACTGATCGGTGGGAAGAGCGGAGAAAAACTACTAGAAAAGACCCACCCAACCCACAAATATCACATACCATAATTCAGTGTAACACACCTACATTCTAACATTCACATATCTTTTCAAAAAGGTTCGAATACTTGCCCCAATTTTTATCAAAACACCTCATTTCTGAGTGTTTGTGCAGGGATCATTTTTCCAATTCATATTTTTGCTTTCAGCCTCCTTTTTTTATTTTTTAATGTTGGTAATTTCTGTTTATATATATTCCATTTTATCCCCATAATTATGGTATTTAAAGCTTGTTGTGTAATTGGCAAGACATCCAAAAATAATATTTTCTTTGTTGAGAACAAAGACCACCGACAGTTTTATTTGTAGACTATCAGTGAAGTCTTTCCAAAACTTTCCCACTTTATCACATTCAGAAATAAATGTTGTATTGTTTTCTTCTCGGTTTCTTTACAAAACTACAATAAGTTATTTTCACGCATATTCATAATAACAAGAGAAGAGTTTGTACCCAAAATACTGTTTATAATACGATACTGGACGCAATTAATTTTTGTTTCCACTAATGTCTGAAAGGGAGGACGTTAAATTCCAACCACTTTTATGGTATTTGAACGTTTTCATTCATTTTGCTCCCTTTATGTTTTTTAAGCAAGTTATTTTTGTTACATAATTGGGCGGTTAATTGTCTCGTATATGGTCTGGCAACCTTTTGTACTCTTTCAATAATAGATTAATATGGAAGGACGAAAAGGACTCGAGGGGAAATGGTCCGTGTCAAAATTTTGGGAAGAGTACCAGAATATTTGAATTTTTTGGTATATTTTCAAAAAGAACAAAGTCAATCGAAGGTCGAATTTTGAGGCCAACTCGTTGGTTCGGTTAAAATTAAGTTTACCTTTTTTGTTAACAGTCATTGATAAAACGAATGCCTTTTTCATCACCATTCCTTAAAATTATTGTTTTATTACCTATTTTTATATCATCGTTTTTTCCCAAAGTATTGAGTTTTTATATTCGTGTACATTATCAATTTTACAGCATGTTTTAACAAGCCCAGCATTTTATTACCTCTTTCCAGAAAATTTTGTAAGTGCTAGCTGCTTTGGACTTGAAATAACTTTCCCCGTACATTAAGTTAGTATTATTCGTTATACCCGTGCATTTTTGAAAATGTTCTCGTACATTTTGTGATATAATGTATTATTTAGGAGGCGTCTTATCCAAGTGGATTTTTAAGATGCAAAAAATGCTCAATGTTGACCATTTTTGTACCACCTTTACTATAAACATTTTCCATTGTTTCCGCTTTATCTTATCTTGTTTCCCTCCAAATAAATTCCAGTATATTACCTGCTTTAGTGTAGCTCTTTAAAGGGCATCCAGACCGGATGAGGAGAGAAAGCATATATTAAATTGTGGATGAAAATTGATTTGACTACGGTAATCCTTCCCAACACAGTTATATTCTTTACACCATATTCATTTTGTTTTTTAACAAAAAGAATCAAAAACACGTTGAAGTTTAAATTAGGTATTTCTTGAAGTCCCATGAGAAGTCAACACCCAAACAGGAAAAAGAATCATTGTTAACCAAATAGCTTTTTCCTTGTTTTAATCTGTAAGTGCTGTATTTATGCTACAAATCACAGATAACACTTTGTTTGGAGTCATGATTTAAGGCCCGATATCCGATATATTGTCTAATGATAATTGTGGTTATCAATGAGAGAGAGAGAGAGAGAGAGAGAGAGAAGAGTTGAGAGAGAGAGATAAGAGAGAGAGAGCGAGGGGAGAGATGAGAGAGAGAGAGTGAGAGAGAGGAAGAGGGAGAGAGAGAGATTATATATTATTGGTTTACAATGAGCTTTAACCAAAATAGCCAAAAGGACTCCCAAGTATATGGAGAGGGTTTGAACACAAACGGTCAATGGATTGTTGCGCAAATAATGTGGGATTTACGGGATTGTGATTATGAGTTACACTTTCTTATATGCAAAGTAAACCAAAAGTATTGATATGACCCTAGCTAGTCACACGGTGTGCAAGACTAATCTATTGATAACAAAAGTCATGGTGCCTAGCCTGGGAAGTTTCCACTGTGTAATACATTTCAACGTGAGTCGGAACAACATGTACAAAGAGTAGCTTGGAGCTGGGTTCCGGGATAGGGGAAGCTGGTACCCTGGGTTTCGCCCGCACGGCAATCAAGGCAATGATTGCGTTAGCATCGACTCTTCACTTCCATGGCTGGGTGGTTTGCTAGCCACGGAAGGAGCCAAGTAGAAACAATTCTGGCAGGATTTCGAGCTTTTGTAAAACATAAGTTCATAATCTCCGCGCGATTTTTGTGTTTGATTTTTTTACACATATGAAATTTGATTATTTGAGATTTTTCTGTAATCCCATGTGTACTTGAATAAGTCTCGTCTCTTTAGGACTTTACGAAATGAGTGGTGTTGTGGGATTAGGAATAGCCTCTATAGACCGTTAATAATAAATAATAGCAGAGATTAATAGCGCCTTATGCTATTGGCGCTTAAGCGCTTTCACAAATAGTCGCTGATCACTGTGGCCCAACCCATACCTACACCATTTAGCATCATTTATTTGTTGGTGTCACCTGTTGTTAACAGTAGCCGTATATATCCCGTAACGTCTTTGTTTGAAAAAAAATCACAGAGGCGGACCCTGCCTGGGGTAGGGGAAATTGTCCTGTTTTTTAAGATCTAACAAGAAAAATAACGCTACCTCAGTTTTGCGGTAATCGGTCCAGATTTCCTCTAGGGACTTTAGGGACATAAACCAAAAAGGCGGGCAACCGTGATAGCTGGCTATTGCAACTATGCGTTGTGGACGTCCTTCTTTCCTGTGTCAATGATGCAAACAAGAATTGTACCGTCCAAGAAAGAACATCAGCCTTAGTGTAGTATGGTGTGGTATGTATTCCCATAGGATCTTGTGCCTGTGGTTAAAAATCAATTTTCTGCTGTTTTTGGATTTAATGGGGACCTAAACTGTCAGAAAATGATGGGGTTCACAATTTTTCGACCCTCCATCCACTTCCGGGGGTGTCCCGGTTTTGCTATTTTGGGTGCTATGCAATTTTGTTTCATTTAACCGTATAAAAAAATCTTTAGGTTAAATTTTTGTCTGCGTCTAGTATTCTGGATTCCTTTAGTGATTGTCTGGTTAAAATTTTCCAAACCCCCTCCCTCACTTCGGGGGGGGTCACCCAGTTTTGGCCCCCCCTTAAGCTATTTTGGGGACTATTTTGTCATTTGAAACCAGTTTTAAAAATCTTAGTGACTTTTGTCTGCGGTGATTCGTAATCCTGGATTCATATATAGTCTGCAGGGTTTCAAATTTTCGACCTCCTTTTTAGTTATTTTGGGCCTGCCTATTTTTTAACATTAAAAATATTAATTAATTTTTTGTATTCTTGGGTCATTCATTGTACTTTCAAAAAAACTTTCAAAAAAGTGCTTTTACTAAGTTTCCAGGGGAGCTGCACCACCGCCCCCTGGGCAAGGTCTGGGTGAGCATTATATTAAATTTTGAAGATGCTAAGTGTGGATCCGAGCCCCAGGAGCAGCCAAGTTCCATAAAAAAACAAAAACGGCCAAAAGACTGCTGCGGGCTATGTGTCGTTTGGGCCTTTCAGCTTCAACTTCATAAAAACACCATGAGCTGAAACAAGGAGAGAATGATCTATGCAGCTAAAAACTGAAGCAAAGTGATAATTCATACTGGAGAAATGGATTACAACTTCTCTACATGTGGGCAAAGATGGAAGATTTGTGGTTTGTTGAAAAATAACGTTTCTGAATCATGAAGTCAATTCTGGAAATGTTTAGGCATTGCATATGAAGAAGCTTGAAGATATTTCTCCTGTGCAAATTTCCCAGATATTTGTTGTTTGTGTGGGATTTAGTGAAAGTGTTGTGCACAGATACCTCTCACTATCCTACCACGAGTTGCTCATAAATTTGGAAAATAAATATTTTTTTTACCACTTTTATGGAATGATTCTTTTACAGTGTGAGTTATTATGATATCTAAGGTGTACATCGCCACAGTGAGTTATTTATGAATCTTAAGGTGTTTTTATACCGCCACACTACTTGATGGTCAGTCTATTCCGAACAATATCACCATTAACTTAATCCACAAGCAACCATGTACGAAACTGGTCTTCAGCTGAAGAAAATGGGGTATTTGAAAAGCAGATTTAAGGAATGTATGATTTTTTTCATATCGTCATTTACATGATAACACATTGTGGGCGGTGGATTGCAGGAATCGTAAGTTCAATAGTACTGTTATAATTCAATCGTCACTCAGCCCTAAAATCGAGTATGACACCTGGCATGAATCAGTGCGTCAAGACTTCGCGGCATGCTGCCAACAAGTTTATTTATGTGTCAAGGGCACGTGTCTCACTATCGGTTCAGAAAGCTGATAAAAACTCCTGTAGTTTGAGGAAGATGTATTGAGGCTCGGACTAAGGCCACAATTCATGCTCGATTCAAATCAGGAAAGCATGCACGGCAACGGTATCTGCTCCACAGCCTCTGTCTCAAGAAATTGTCTCACTAGCAGCGGCCTTGGCGGCGTAAACATGTCGTCTGCAGCCGAAAAAAATGTTTACAAAACCCTTTTGTGTGGCCAGACAGTGGTTTTCCAGAAATGTCAAGGTACATGGACGGAGCGTTCATGTTTCCATCTGGCACACCAGGCATGTTTTCATCCATAACGAAGACCCGGGGCCTACCCGTTCACTGAGCCGCCGCAACCACCTTGAGTCGATCCTGACTATGTCAATCTCGGATGGGGTTCTAACCACGTAAAACGAAGAACCCTGGTTCTTCCAATTTTTGATGGGCACTGCTGTAGCCAGGCCCGTACGCAGGGGGTGCGACCGCACCCCCAAATTCCACAAAAGAGGCAAACGATCCACTTTTGCTGATTTTGATAATAAAAGTCCAAAATTTAGACGAACAATTTGACAAGAAAGTCCACATTTTGATGTGAAAATGTTCAAAAAGTAAAAACAAAGAAACCGACACTTTTGGGGGGTTAGGTTCAAATTTTGCCAAAAAAGGTCCACTTTTTTCGAAAAAAAAGGTCCACTTTTTCGAAGTCACGCACCCCCCCACCCCCCCACAAATAAAATAAATCCTGGCGTACGGCCCAATAAACAAAACCTTTCGCCGCCTTTAATCTCCTATGCTCCGTAGCCCGCGAATTGATTCTCAACGTCTGTGGTGAAAACGGTTGGCGTGGACTACATTTGGTCATTGACATTTCGTGTTTGCTCGGGAAACCATGTTGAACAAATCTCCGAATCTACAGTTTGGCGGAAACGTTGATTACATCAAACCCACAGCGCACTTACTACAATGGGAAGTCCGTCATCTACTGTAGATGGCTACAGAAGCAATACCGTTCGTTACCATGTAGAAAAATACTAAGCCAGGAGAAATAAATAAATATTAGATTTTTGTGGTATAGACATCCTCTTGTGCATTTACGTTGCAGACAGTGATCTGCGCTGAAACCGAGGTTTAACTAAACTAGTCCTAGGTCCCACCACACCAAGTACTACATTTCGCACAGATAGACTGGCTGGCAAACATCAATCGCTAAATTACAGGAGTGGTCGTTATTTTAGTGCCAACTCGCCAGAAGGTATATACTTTACCTAAAGTGGTCCAATTTTAAGTACGATACAGTTGTAAGTGGCTGCTGCAACAAACTGGAGTGTAGAAAGCAAGCTGTGTTATTGTGAAGGTAACAACTATCTTTGCCTAAATCACTTACACATGAAAGAGTCACGATGGAGTCAGACCCCTGTTACTTCCATGGTAAGGAGTCGGGCAGGAATCCTCCCTCCATGCTGTCTGTATTGATTTGTGAGGATCACCCATGCAGGCAATAAAAGATGTTTCCCCATCCAGAAAGAGTGTGCTCCTTCCTGGCTCTCTCTGTGTAGTGCAAATTTAATGCAAGAGTCCATTTTTGCATGGTTTTAAATAAAAAAAAAAATATACAGTTTAAATCAAGTGCTGTTCATGACTGTTTGTGAGTTGAGTTTTATAGTGCTCTGTACCATCATTACACGTGTTGAGTATGAAGAAGTCAGATACAAACTGTACTGTATTGCTTTAATGCTAATACAGTTTTAAATATGAATCCTTCATATTCAAAAAGAGGTTGCCTCGAGAAAAAAAAAATACTTGACTCATAGAAGTAGAGTTTTTCTAGTTTAATATAAATTGAGTTCCATATTTGGGAAACAAAAGAGCTGTGGTTTCAATTCAAGCTTTCCTTTTAAAAATGAAACTGCCACATTCAACGAATTCTTTCACTCTTCAAGATGTAAAACATGAAACGATCACAATGTTGAAGTTGTTGAAATAACAGCTTCAATTTACCTGCATCATTTTATTTATGTATTTCATGATGTATCAAAACTACAATATACATACTATAGTTTTCATCTATGCTTTATATGCAAAAAAAAAACCGCATTTATCCCTTTTAAGTAAAAAACCCACACAATTCGCTTTAGGTTTTTTCAGATTTCTTCTCTGAGACAATTTTGGTATTTTTAGAATTTTAGAAAGCTTGTGTTTTTCTTATCACATCTGAAATATTATGACTGACGTCTTTGACTGACATCTGCGAAATATTTTGACTGAAGTGTTAATGCTACAAGCTAAAATACAGTAACCGGAAAATGTTTTGTACAGTGCTCTATGGGCTATTGTAATTGTCGCTCAAATTAAAATGGTAGGGCATATGTCTGATTCAAATGAAATTTTGGAATTGAAGTATGTTGGTGGTGGTCCTTCCTACAAAACAGAGAAAAGTATATGTTGCACTTGGGTGGGCACCTTTAAATGATCAAATTTGCCGGACAAGGGGAGCCTGGTGGAAACAAGCCAATACTGATATAATATTGGATGATTTGAGTAAGATACAAGAATTTATCGGTCAAGCTATGAGTTTTGAAAATATTGTGCGAGTCGCGGAGAGACGAGCGCAATATTTTCAATACTCATAGCGAGACCGATAAATTCTTGTATCCTGCGATAAAAATCATCCAATATTATCATTATTTTGTTTTCAGAATCTGACTTGAACTCAAACTAATGAAGCAGGCTTGACCAAGTGTAGAGTAACTAGATCCTATAACATTAGTGAAAAGGCAATTTAGAATAAAATGAACCAGTAACCACTATACACCAAGAACCAGCAAAAGAAATGGAACCAGCAGACACCAGGAACAAAAAAAAATGGAACTAGTAGACACCAGGAACCACCAAAAATAGAAACAGTAGACAGCAAAACCCAAAATAATGACACCCCCAAAGAAATGGAACATCCCTAGACTACTTCAGCCAATCAGAAGCCTCTCAGAAAAACTCATGTCCTGGTCTCAAAAACTCATGTCACCGTCTCAGGTGCATGGTTTTATTGTACATTAAGCTGTGTACAAAGGTATAGGATGGAAGATTCTGAAAACATAATAATGTATAATCCTGGTTTTAGCTAGTACTTAGGGGGTCTGGTAGGCCGAAGGCAGCGGATATTTGTTCTGCCATATATCATTCTATATTTCGTGAGGTGTGATATATCATGTCATAAGGCATCTGAATCCCGGAAGATCAAGACTTAAAGCAATAATGGCACATTTTTTGAAGAGCGCCCCCAATTTTCAAAATTTGATATTTTGGCACAGTTACATTGGTGATTGTCTAGGAAACTATACCTGCGAACGAGAATGCTAAAAAATGCGTGTTTATCATAAAATAAGCGATTTTGTAATAAGAATTTGGATTCCAGATTGCACTTAACGGCAGAGCTGGAAATGCTATGTTTATGTCCGTCCATGATGAAATAGTGCCATCTCGAAAAAATAACCTCTAACTTGATTTGCCTGAACCAATAAAACAACTAATGGATGAGCGTAGACACGTACATGGCGCTACTTCCCGGTGTAAAGAAACTGAGTGTCCCCCATGAGAGAGTGTCCTAGCTACCATAGCAACATGTACGGAATAAACCGTGACTTTATAGACGATGCCATTTGGGTACAGTGCTGAAACAAATGATGCATACAGCACTCAATGGAGAACACAATAGACAGATGGGTGGTAGGACATTCAGTCACACGGACACTGTAGTATATGACACCGGCTATTTCACATTGGAAGGCCGTTTCCAGCAGCCGTTGAATTATTATCGGGGATCCCGATAATAATTATTCTAATTACAAAATTCCTTCGTTTGTGAGACACAGACATTTTCCAGCTTAACCATTCACAGGTATGGTTTACTAGCCAGTTACCAATGCAACCGTGTAAAAATCTCAAATTTTTTGAAAAATTGGGGGCGCTCTTAAAAAAATGTGCAAATATTGCTTTAACCGATGTCGCTGTAGAGTACATACAGATCCTCACAGCGGACGTTTCAGGTGGATCCCCATATGTTCTTAGTATGGGAGGTAACTGGGTTGTCTTTCTCTTCTACCCCTTGGTCACATGTTTGAAATTTCTACTTAAAGTGACAGGAGGAGATTTTTGTGGATACAAATTTCTCCCAAATTGCACTTGATCTGTTGTAGACCACCTACCAAGAACGTTTATTGAATAAATCTACACGTTTTTTTTTTGTAAAGCGCCATTTCATGAAGATCACAGTGCTGTTGTCTATTCCATCAGGAAATCGTCACACCTAAGTCGGGAGGTGGCCAAGCGAAAAATCCTATCAGCACTTAGATTGTAATATTCCCCCTAACAGCTACCCGAATATCGCTTGGGTCGACAAGGCATGCGAGGTAAGGCCCAAGTGCGCAACACATTGGCCGCAGCGGGGCTCGAACCCGCAACCTTCAGATCATGAGTCGCCTCTCATATCCACTCGACCACATGTCCTCTCTGCGTATCTGTCATTTGATAGTGATATAATTGTTCCTTTTCTACGTGAAGCGCTTAGAAGTCTCTGCTTTAGGCGCTTTATCAAGAGTGTTATTATTATTATTGTTAATCGATTTCTGCTATACAAAAACTTAGCAGAATGTTTAAAGTAAGAAAAGACATCAAAGGGATGAAAAGCTCTTCATCAATTCCCGGGCTTATCAAGACATTTTTTCATAATAATAAAACAATAAATAAAAAAAATAAATTTCTAAAGAAATCTACCTCAGACAAGCGAGTCTTGAAATGAAATGTTAATGAGCTCTTGAATGTTTCTCCTGACTTTAATTTTTTATAGGTCGACATACTAAGCTTTCAAAGTTTGGCCTACTGGCTATTCTCATGCGGCAGAATGTTTTGTTTGTAGTAGTAGGAGTAGTAGTATAATATTTAGTAGTAAGGGGGGTGATAGAGTTACACAATCTCCTGTTCAGTCATCATAAGGATGTGTTTAGAGCCGGGGTTAAGAGAGGAACAATAAAAAGGATAACTGTAAGCTTGTCTTATGGATAAAATGTCCATTTAATTTTAGACAAGATACAGCCGGTGTCTTTGTTTGAAAAGACGGTGTACATAGACTTAATGGATGTTTTGTTTTAGCAAATTCCAGCGAAATTGCTATCGTAGGACGCGTTTCGATTACCTGTGAGCAAATTTATTTGATCTTTTGGGTAATCTCATCAGCTACATTTTGCTATGCTTAATTTTCAGATATTTAGACCATCACTCCTTGTAAATGTCACTTCTTTTTAATGGATCAAATTTGTTTTTGACTGCATGCGAGTCAGTTTGGTCCATTTTAAGTGAAAAAATAAGGATTCAAGTTATCTAAATATTTTATGTGTGTCATTTCAGAATGACTAAGATAAGTTTTGTCATTCTGGTTCTTTTATGACAAAATTAATTAATGTTTCGTCATGAAAATTAAGCAAAAGAACTTTTGATCTCATTAATATGGCCGACTTGTCTTTTTAGGCAAGTGCAAGATATGTTACCTAAAGACCTATTAATAAAGATCATATACAATATACTTGTGTTTTTTATTGATTTGAAACAGATGGGCCCTATTTAGGCGCATTTATAGAAATACTGTAATTAATACTTTGTTGTATTTTTGCTTGAGATTCGTCTGATTTGCCTACTAATGGATTTTGTAGGTTCTGCCATCGAATCTTGAAAGCAAGATATTTTTGAAAGTCCTAAAATCACAGAATCTATAAAATGGTTTCAATCAATCTTATGTCTTTCGAGTAGTCATAAAAACAGTGCATTCATGAGATGGCATGAGTTTTGACTAGTTCTACTCTTGTAGATTCTAGGTAATTTTCTAGATCTAAGCAGTGAGTAGATAGAGTATGTACCAAAAAATCTAGGTAACATCCCTTTAGTTTTCAGTACTGACTGTTTCCCACAAAGAAGCAACACTGAAATTAAACAAGCAATTCTCAGGAATTGGCATTTCATATCTAACAACGCTGATCTGCGCAAGATTTTCCCTTGTCCTCTAATACTTGCACTAAGACGCACCCAAAACCTAGGAGAGCGTCTAATTAGGGCTAAAATCACTCCAGACATAGATCTAGAGTCTCTACCCCTTAACATGCAAAGTATAGGTACAAATGAAGCTAGTTTTGAAACCGAAATTCACCTTATGTCTCAGACACTTATAGACTTGCTTGATCTCTTTAACGAAAATTAATGCCATCTCATGAATGCGCGGTCTTCATGACTAATCGAAAGGCACTTATATTGATTGGAACCTCTCCATAGATTCTGTGATTTAAGGACCTTGAAAATATATTGTCAAGATTCAAAATGATAAGACCTACAAAATCCATTAGTAGGCAAATTAAATGAATCTCAAGCATAAACATAACAAAGTTCTAATCACAGTTGTCTACTAAATGAGCCTAATGGAGCCCACGTGTTTCAAATCAATAAAAAACATAAGCATATTGTATACTTCATCTGATCTTCATTAATAGGTCTTTAGGTGACATACCTTACACTTGCCTTAAGAGACAAGGTGACCATATTAATGTGATCAAAAGTTTTTATGCTTAATTCTCAAGGTGATTAAACACTTATTTCTGTCATAAAAGAATCAGCTTCAGACATTCTGATATACACACCCACATTTTAAATATTTAGAAAATTATCAAGTGGACCAATTGACAGCCTTGCAGTCAAACACAATTTGGTCCATTTAAAAACAAGTGACAATTAACAGATAATTGATAGTCTAAATATGTGTTAGATTGACCAAGTTACATATGCATGCAATGACCCAAGATACCAAAAGACAGGGTACACTATTAAAATTAAGCATAGCAAAAAGTAGCTTATGAGATCACCAAAAGATCAAAAATTGATCACTTATCGAAACGCGCCTACGATAGCTGTTACTTAAGTTTCCAAGTCAAAATCATAGGAACCTCTTGTCTTTTCCTACCCAGAATCAATGTTTCAATTATCGCTGAATTGCTAAACAAACACCCATTAAGTCTATGACTGTACACCGTCTTCGCAAACAAAGACACAGCTGTATCTTGTGCTGAAAAATAAATGGTATTTTATCCATAAGACATAAATTTTCCTTTTTTAAAGGTGCAACGAGAGATTTTGAGGGCACCCAATATTGTGTCGACTAGTAAATTTCAAATAGATTAGACACGCAATGGATTTCTTACCTTGTATTTATGCTACAGAAATGTTCTTAAAAGAAAGAAAAAAAGCTGATTTGATTTGCTTATATTTCAATGTAAAACATAGCTGAATTTTGTATGGCTCCTATACGAAATACAATTTACAAGAAGAATTTTTGTACCAAAGAAGCATTTCTTATCTTAATCCTTCCGAAAGGATATTTTTGATGGAAAGCTTTAACATCAGAACAAAACATCAGAATTTTCTATTTTTTAAGGACACCTAAGTGAAATCTCTCGTTGCACCGTTAAAAATTGTTCCTCTCTAACCAAAGCCTGATGATGACTGAACAGTAGATTGCGTAACTCTATCACCCCCTTACTACTAAAGTCACACTCTTTATACAAAGACAGCCATTTCTGGCTTAATGATTGACATACAAAGAACATGTAACACCAAGTAATTAACAAGAGCACAAAATGTACAAAATAAGCCATAAGCAATAAAAAACAAAAGACACTATCAAATTAAAATATTGGCTGACACTGTGTGTCCCGCTTACACCACACCTCTGATAAGTAACCCACCCCCACATGCCAGAGGTGCCAAATAATTGGCCGACACGGGCGCAAAAGCAGAGGGTGGACAGCGTGAACAATTGATTTACGTAGACTAAGAATATTATTTGCAAACTTTACAGGTTTATAACAGGCTGGGCCGTCAGACATAATAATAGAATTTTCATCTCATAGATCGTAAGGATGGGTTGATCTACTGAACAAAAGTGAGATCTGATGTTATCATAGTTAGAGCCATACCATTAAACAGTGAAACTCATCTTCTACACAGTTCAATGTTACATAAATTGCACGTTCTATTACAGAAGGTGACTCCTTTTATATTTTTTTGCAAAGAAAACCGCCTCGTAATATCCAACACTCTCTCAAAACACAAAAATTACCGGGAAGTGGACATGGATTTCACCGTCACAGACTAAGAACATGTTGACCTGATCCTGATAAGAGATATGTGGAGATCAGCAGTGGATAACACCAAGATCATTTCAAAGTGTTGAAGTGGCTCAGCCAGCTCCTCTTGTTTTATTGACCAAGCGAGGCCGAAACGAAATTTCAAGTTGACAAGAAGGCCAAAAGAAGTGGAACCTTACCAAGCTTGATGACCCTAGTGTAGAAAAAGAATTTTCAGACTTGAAACTGCAAAAGTAATTTCTGCTCGCCAAAATTAATTTCTGATCGCTGAAAATTACAGCCATAGGAAGACGTTTTTTTCGGCGAGCAGAAATATTAAGTGCTGTTTTTCCTTGGTTGGATATTTCAGATTCCGCCGAAAAAAAAAAAATGTTCTATTGGCTGTATTTCAGCGAGCAGAAATCCTTGCATTTGAATTCGGCGAGCAGAATTATTGCTTTTCATTGGCTGGAATTCAGCTCGACCGAAAAATGCCTTCCTATTGGCTGTAATTTCCGCGAGGAGAAAATTACTTTCGTCGAGCTGAAATTCATTACTTATGAACGAGTTGGCCTAGGTTTAATTTTCCTCGAATTAAAAAACGATTCCTGATTGGTTGTTTTTCAGCGAGCTGAAGTTAATTTTGCTCGCAAATTAATTTCGGCGAGCTGAAGTTAGTTCAACATTTCCAGCTCGCCAAACAATCTTTTATTGGTTTAAAAACGGATCGACTTAATTTTGATTGGACTAGCATTTCAGCTCGGTGCAAATGAATTTCTGCCGACCTAGGTATGGCCAATGATAAACCAGCCCTAAAAAGAGCTAACAACGACCTATTACATGTTTCATAAAGGTACATACATACATATTGGGCAGTACCTTATCGTCAGGCCCGTACGCTGGATTTTTTTTTACGGGGGTGCGGGGACTTCGAAAAAGTGGACATTTTTTGAAAAAGTGGACCTACCCCCTAAAAAAATGTCATTATTTTTGGACTTTTGAACGTCTTCACACCAAAAAGTGGACTTCTTGTCAAATATGCTCTGATTGGTATCGAAAAAATCGTCCAAAAAGGGCTGTTTGCCCCCACCCCCCCCCCCGCGTAAGGGCCTGACCTTATGTCAGATTAAAAGTAGAGTAAGTAAGTTAATTTTATTGCGAGCATTTTGATTTTCTCTTTTCTTAACAAAGCCTATTTTCCAACGATTTCTGAAAACGATTTGGCACCATTATTCACTTGATTGACCAAATTACGAGTAACGAGTTGTTAACAGATCATAATCAATTCACAATCACACTTAGCATACCATGTTTTTACTTTATAACACTAATTTAATACCATTATTTGCTAAGCTGGTTCGACCCATGACAAAACATTTAGGGTAACGAATATCATAAGTTTTGAAAGACGACTCCATAATCTAGCAACCGACTGCACTGGCGACACCAATTAAGAATCCCAGCCCATATCACAAAGCACAGCATTACATTGGGGGTGTATTTTCCAACACCAAGAAAAAATTAATCGAGGAGGACATATTCATTAACACCCAACCGACACGTAATCCAGGTTCGACCGGACGAAGAATAAAAAAAATCTGTGAAAGAATTAAAATTTATACCATCCAATGCTTTAACTGTACTAATAACCACACTAGCGCTCGAGATTGCAGAAACAGCAAGAATTTTGCGGTAGAAGCATGAAAATAAAAGAATTCGTCCAAAACAAAATCCCCAGATACTTATATACCACAAACTGATATCCAATGGCAGACAGAATCATACCATTTAAATTGCACGTTAGTTTTTTGGCGACTTTTGGTACTACGAAAGTGCACAACTGCGTCTTAGACTCATTAAATAATACGCCACCTTTTAGTCCAGCTAGATACACAATCTAACATTTGGAGAGGCACCATTCTCGTCTTCAGCAATAAGTACAATGCCATCGGCATAAGAAGTATATCAATAGTTTAGTCAATTATCGGAACACCCCACAATTCAATCGTTTTTAATCATTCTTAATCAATTGATGATAAAAAGTATAGGAGATAATAAACATCCCTGCTTTACACCTATGTCAACATTCAACCAACTTGTTGTATGACCATTGATTCTAACAGCGCATTTTACATTGTCATGTAGACTTTTGATGCAATTGTAAAAATTACCATGGATAGCAATACTCGTAACTTATACCAAAAACAGTCTCGATTAACACGGTCGAATGCTTTTTGGCATCAATTAAACAAGCAAAATATCCTTCTTACAAACAGCATTCGATTCTGTACTATAGACGAGAAGGTATACAAATGTTAAGACAACCACGATATTTTTCCTAAACTCATTCTGCTCTTCATTTATTATGTTATTTGCTTGAAGCCAATCAGTAAGTCGTTTACGGAGACATCACGATATTTTATGTTTGTTTTGGCTCGTTATGTATCCGTTAAGAAGAAGTTACTAAAGCGAAAAAAAGTAAAACCTATGAAAGTCTTTGGGCGTAGCAATCGGGCTTTTGATGTTAAAAACCTATGTTGGTTTCTTTCTAACCAGAAATGTCTAAAATTTGGAGGGTTTGAGGTGAATTTCTAGTTCTGAATAAGACAATAGCGCAATACTCGCACGTTTTCGAAGACATTTTACTTTTACAAAGGCCCGCTTGAATCCAATGTAGAGAGTGAACATTTGAGGAACATTTTATGCATACAGTGAACATTTTATGCATACAATTCACAATTTGAGGTAGACCTAATAATACTGCGTATGTTTTAGTGGTATTTGGAAGTAAATGACGAGGAAAAGTGTATTGTCGCAGTTGTGGAAAGGTCGAAGCATATACCAAAAATCACTATATCTAAAAAATTAAAAAATGTCTGGCATCAAATTTCAAAGTATATATGATACTTAACTAAAATTCTTCACCCATACACACCCTGCAAACGCACGTACACATCTACATACGGACCCATACTGACATATACTTAAGGACACGACGGCAATCGAATGAAATCGACTGTGAAGCTTACCGGTTGTGGCGTGTTTTTTATGAATGACTCGCCGTCTTTTTTTTTTTTAACTCGCTTTTTACTAACTCGCCGTGGTTTTTTTTTTAAAATCGCCTTTTTAGGGGCGCCTTACGGGCCGCACATTAGCTGGCTTGGAAAACTGTTACGTCGGTCGGTAAGTCAATGGATGATGACAGGCCGTAGCGATTCGTGCCTTACTTTTCCATGCGGCGAGTAACGAAAGGTACCCGACAAACAACGTTCAATTTTCTCGCTTAGTTCATATGGTTCAGACCCAATTATGATACATATTCAAAACAAAAACATAGTAACGGACCCTCTGATGCAAAAATCCCATAGAACCCCTTCGTTTTCCGGAGGATAACGTTAAGCGCATCGCGCAGCGTACTAATATAATATCTTTCGTAGTCTGTTACACAGACTACGTACTTTCTGGACCGCCGTATGAAACTGTAGCCAATGGGGATTGGATTTATATGTTACATCACGATATATGACATTAGCCTGGAGCTAGCACACATTTGTAACAATCTCAAGTACAAAGGTTTGAGTGATTAATATGTTGACAGACTCACTGGAACCCCTGGAACGTGATCTTTAAGTGCCGCAAGTGTGCCTTAAAGGAGAGGGGCCAAAAACAAAGTTTGTACAGGGGTCAAATGTGTAAAATTGATCCAATCGTGTTGAAAAGAGACACCATGTTATGTGTCTAACCATAAGGATTCAGAACAGGTATAGTTTAGATATGTACAGTCCAAAGTTTCAGAGTTATAGGCTAAAAAACGCAAAAAATCAATAATAAGGCGGAATTTCAGTTGTACAGGGGTCAATTTTAAAGTTGCTCCGATTTGGATACAAAAATGGTGCAAATTCTTGGTGGAGTTCATAGGATAAAATAAGAATAGTTTGGCTGTCGTAAATGCTTTTTTCAGTTTCCGATTTTGAGGGGCAACGAAGGTCAACATCCATTGCATTCAATGGGGCTTGATCGTGTTACCCCCCTACTTTCTGAAGAGCATTTGAGACACTCAAAAAACTATTCTTAATTTATCCTATGAGCTCCAACAATAGTTTGCACCATTTTTTATTCCAAATCGGAGCAGCAAATTTTTAAAATTTGACCCCTGCTACAACTGAAATTGACCCTTTTTTATTGGATTTGCGGTTTTTAGCCTATAACTCTGAAACTTTAGGCTGTACATCTTACAAATTTACCTTTTCTGAATACTTACGGTTAGACACATAACATGGTGTGCTTTTCAACATGATTGATCCATTTTACAAAATTGACCCCTGTACAAACTTTGTTTTGGCCCCCTCTCCTTAAGGCACACTTGCGGCACGTAAGAATCATGTTTAGGGGTATCAATGTCAGTCTGTCAACATATTTAATCACTCAAACCTTTTGGTGACTTGAGATGTGTTACAAATGTGTGCTAGCTCCTGGGTTACCATGCGGCGGATTGTTCCAAATATGGTGGAAAAATATATGAGGAGGTGACTCGAGATTACCCGATGACCTAAAAATTAATTTCGTTCGGCATAGATTTAATCAAGAAGAAGTTCTCCATTTTTCCTTGCGAAAATTTACAGGAATATTTTTCAAAAAACACTCTATATGAGAATCCCTCCAGTACCACGCCATATTGGGTCATGTCATTGTCAATCGTGACCTCGAGATGTCTTCCATCACCTTGTGAACAAATGAGCAGATACACAAAGAAATAGCAAGCTCCTATGTGGCCCCGGCGGTCTAAGGCGCTGAGCGTATTAAGGCGATGACACTAATGGCATTTTTCCCCCCGTGGTCCTGGGTTCAAAATCGGTCAAGGAAGTTTGATTTTTCATTGTTGTTATGTAGGTTTTGTTCTTGGTTTGAGCTGTTGTTACATGAAAGATGTGCCGGTGTTTTGCTTTTTGTTCTCCCTTTTCCCTGTTTTGTTCTTTTTTTAAAACCTACACAGCGTTTTGTTCTTGTTTGATCTGTTTGTTACCATGAAAAATGTGCCGTGTTTTTTGGCTTTTTGTTCTCCCTTTTCCTGTTTTTTTCTTTTTTAGCAACCTACACAGCTTAAAATTGAAATCAACGAAGTTGGGAATAACTAGGCCAAAAATGAAAAATAATAATACGGAACTGACAAATTAGAACGGAAACAAAGAAAATAAATTAAAAACATATAAAATACAAAATAAAAATTCAAAAGAATTAACAATTGAACAATGAGTGAAAAAAAGAAAACGCTAAAATTACAGAAAAAAAATAAAGACAAAGAAAAATAAGATTTAAAATAAAAACAATATTAACTTAACATAATTAAAAATACATAAAATAATATAAGCAAATTCAATTAATTAATAAAAAAGTTAATGACAAAGGTAAATGGTAAAAAATAATAACAAATACAACTTAAATGAAAATACACCAAATAAACAAAGTATAAAATAAATGAACTAATAAAAATAAACACAGCTTTAAATAATAAAAAAAATAAAGATAGTTGATAACTAATAATAATAAACAACATTTCAGATGGAAACAAAGAAATAATAAATATAAATAACATCAAATAAAAATTCAAAAGAATTAACAATTAACAATGAGTGAAAAATAGAAAACGCTAAATGACAAATACAAAAAAAGACGGAAACAAATAAGAATTTAAAAGAAAACAATATTAATTAAAATTTAATTACAAATACAGAAAAATATATAAGGCGAATTAAATACAATCAAAAATATTAAGGGCCAATGGAATTGGATTGTAGTTTCCTGTTGACTGTATCGAAAAAGTAGGTCACATTTCATTATCATTAGTCATTATTTCAAGATTTCATATAATGTTTACGTCTTGGTATAAGATGGTGTCTAAACAACACCTGAATTCCATATATCTAACTCAGACTTTATAACAGTTGGATACTTTTTAAGTAATATTTCCTCCTTCAAAAATCAACACTTTTTCAAGATGAATATTGTACGCTCGATCGTAAGTATGATCAGGAGCATTGGTATGGATATCTAAATTGTCATTAATAACCACTAGTAAGCCCCCCCTCACCACCAAAAGTATGTTAAAATGATCAGAACGACATGTCTGATATTATGAGAAGCTGAATGTATTGATCTGTAGTTAAGATTTGCAAAAATATGACTTTTAACCAAAATAATGAAAGTTTTTATACAATTTTGTAGGTTATTCAATTAAAACCAAACTCCATTATGGTTTACAGCACACCCTCTTTGTTTCTGAAGTCAAGGTTCACTATCAAGGGCAAAGGTCTTTAAACCTATCATTGACCACACAAAGGGCAACTCTCAAAATCCACCCCCATCAGCTGTTTCTGCCAAACAGTGCCTCAAAAAAAAAAAAACAAATCCCACTCCTAAAGCTGAAATAAACCATTCCAATTCTTATAAGTGCACAAAAGATTAATACCAACCAAGTATTGTCCTTAGTATAGTTTCATAATGGTACACACGTAAACAATTTCTTTTACCTTGTATTTGGCTAAAAAAATAAAGCTTTCTAATTTCCTTATATTTCCCTACAATACGCTAATTTTTTAGTGGCTCCTATACAAAATTGCAACTTTTCACCAACAACTAAACTGTTCATACTATATCTTGTATTTCAATATATATCTATTTTTTATACTTATTTCAAACACGGTGACTAAAAGTTGCAATAAAACTTCGCGAATTCAATCTGATATTGTGTCTACCGTTTTCTTTCTTACAAAAGTTTTTCTCACCACATAGAACAACCCAAACAACTCACTCCTTGGGGCGCCCCTTTCCTTTTTAAAGGAATTTTTTTTATTTTTCAAACTCTCCGTGTTCTTGTTGCCAAACGTGCAAACTCACCGTTGTTCTTTGGTACATTGGCAAACTCGCCTCGTGTTCATGTTGCACACTTGCAACTCGCGTGGCCCTTTTATAAACTCAACGTTTTATGTCCGTTCTAACGTGCCATAGGCACGCCCGCTTGCGCGCGCACACAAACATATACAACCACACAAATTTACTCCCGCAAGTGGTCCACACGCACACTCAACACACACACATACGCCACACACACACACGCACGCCACCACGCACCCCTCACCCACCACACACACTCAACCCCCCCCCCCCACACACACACACACACTGTGAATGAATTGTAAGAATTAATATTTAGGGGCCAGATGGCTGTCTACCCGGTTTGGGCCCTGGTGGACTGTAGTAGTCAAATAGATAATGAAGGCTGAGTTTGACAGACATGTTGGTGAATGGGTGGGTCATTGGTACGGCGGTCCAGTACTTATATCCTGTTTTTTTGGAAAAAAACAGTTGGCGGAAATGAAACCGCGTTTGAAAATTCTCAGACTGGAGAATACCGAACGGCATTGTGGGAAAAAGGGATGTCGGCCCGGCCCGTATCGATTGCGTGCCTTACTTTTCCGTCGTTGCGAGCACCGAAAGTACCCGACAAAAACGTTTCAATTTCTCGCTAGGTTTCTTATAGGTTAAAACCCAATTAGATACATATCCAAACCAACATATCAACGGACCTCTGATGCAAAAATCTCCATAGAACCCCTCGTTTTCTAGATTTTTGAGATTTATTTCATTTGCATACATTCGCTATGACGGACTGATTAACGTTAATCTCTCGCGCAGAGATATAATTGAGATAATATCTTCGCAGATTGTGACACTAGGGACTACAGACTTTCGCGACCCGCCGTAGGTCAGTGGTGGGTGGTTGAGTGGGTGAGGGATTAGTTAACTGTAATGTTTACGGGTGGCGCAGCGTATCCCTTCACCAATGAAGTCCGCGGGTTGTTAATTTCTTCGGTTTTGAAACCTGGTTCTCGGTGGTTCTTTTTATTATGTGGAATTTGGTTTCTCGAATCCATACTCGTCATATCTTCACCGGGTCACCCGTCATATCTCTCCAGCTGTTTTATTTCTAGCCAAGTTTATTTTGTTTTTTAACAGAATTAAATCGAATCGGACATATTGCTGTGCCGCACAACCGCGCACACAAAAATAGAAATGTCACTTCTTATAGCAAAATATGCACCAAAATGCCTTCAGCTCGGCTTCAGATTTACGAGCGACACCGGTTGCATGTTTATTTTCGGAACTCTTCACTGGTATAGTGGGTCCAACCTATGTCGTCCAACAACACACGTTGTACCATTTCCAAAAAGAGCTCCAATTGGTGCGTTTGCTCTACCGATCCAAATTCAAGCGAGTTGTTGATGAAACCTTACGTAAACGATTTTTGCAAGCATCAAGTAAATCTCTCACCGCTTGCATTTTGTTGTTTGAGCTTCTTCCAAATATTGATTAATGGGAGTGAGTGGAGCGCCTCGGATTCGTCTCAGGCAGTCAATGTGAGTGAAGGCAAACATCGGCGCTGCTTGCCATCATTTCCAAATATGGTCGTCATGTTTGGATTGTGTCCAGAATTTCGCGGGATACTCGACTTTTAGCAGATATGACAATAACGATAACATGTGGGCCGGGACTCGTTTGACCGAAAATTCATCCAATCCCGAAGCTCCATTTCCGGGATCCACTACAGAATCCTGGTTATCTGTTACAGACACTTGTATTTTTTATTGAGTGGATAACCCCGTTTCTGTTTTGCATGAATTAGGCCACAACTGGGTCACTATGTTGCTTGATGAAACACGTCCGCCATTAAAATGCTGTTTCCGGTAGCACTTTTTACCCGATCCGGGACTCCCAAAAGAACTATGCGTATCTCATTTGGAACGTTAGATCCCGACTGTACGCATTGTTTTGGGCGTATCTCATTAGTACACATGCGGTACGCATTGTTCTTGGGCGTATCTCACTGCGAG